>JAFBJS010003766.1:131277-144632 GCA_016785265.1 Paraplagusia blochii
CACCTCATTCCTGATCCTGTCCATCTTTGTCTCTCCTAAAGAGAACCTCAGCATCTTTAACTCCTCCACCTCCAGCTCTGTCTCCTGTCTTCTGCCTTTTGACCAAATCAATCAAATGTTGCGAAGGCACCAGAGAAAATACATCATTTTTGGGACTTAAAATTGCTATTTGGAAGTTTTTTTGTGGCTGCTTTGTGTGCATAATTATACATATTATTTTCGTAAAAAGCAATTTTTTGCTAAAATAGTTTTAAAGATTGAATGTTCCATCAAATGGGCCCAAATCCAACCTTGTCTGTTTGACTTATTACTTTACTAGTTACTGCTCTGAAAAAGTAACTAGTTACGTTACTAGTTACTGAAACATAAAAGTAACTAATAACTAGTTACTTTACTTTAAAAACACATAAAAAAAGTTTTATGTTGTGTTCTGATACCTTAAAAACTAAATAGATGTTTAGACATTTTAACAGGCATCTTTATTGTAACCTCAACTCGCTACTTGTCGTTGTCTTGCTTGTCGAGGTGCTGCTATACCGTGTCACGCGCGTGTGTGAGAGAGACTGTTTATTTCCCTTTAAGGCAAGAAGACCCGCCCAGGTCTCTTTCTGATTGGCTTAGCCTGAAACGTTAACCTATGACTGACACACAGTTCTCTCTCTGTGGCTGCGAGAAACCGTCCATTTGGACCACAGAGAGTAACGAGTAACGAGTAGCTATCACCATAGTAACAATTGCGGCGTAACTGAATGGGAAAAGTAACGCATTAAGTTATAAGTTAACGAGAAAAGTAATTTTGTTACGTTAGTCCCAGCGCTGGTTGGGACAATAACAACAACAACAACATCAAGTCTGATCCAGGGACTTACGAAGCACCTGCACCAGTACTAGTAATTATGACACCAGAGTATTAACACTGATAAAACTTTAAATCCCCCTTTTGCAGACACTGCAGCTCACAGACCGGTGAAAGTCTTCTCCTTCAGTGGAACAAAAACCTTGGCCTGCTGATGTGTCGTCTCTCTAAATCCCCAAGTCACAAATCCAGAGATCTCAGTGTCCCTCTGAGATTATAAAAAAAACCCCTCCTACGATCTGACTTCCAACACCGGGAGGGAAAGTGACAGCACAATAACACCACTTAAACACTGAGTTGACACCGAGGCGTCTGCCAGCGCGACGCCGAGCCAAACGGGCTCAAGCATTAAACTGCAGAACGGAGAAGAACAAAACCAATAACGGCCCCACGATGCTGTTGTATGCAAGAAAAAGGATGGAAGATAATGAAAGATTAATGAGTAAATCTCTGCAGGTGAATATTAGCGTCGGTTTAATACATGATCATCCTGTGAGATGCTTCCTGTATGAACTCGTGCCTCATCGGCTGATTCAGAAAAGATGCTTATTAGATTTTCAGGGAGATGGCATTTGTTTTTCCCCTTCTCCGCAACCAGCCTCGTCCATAAATCACTTTATCTTCTTGTGTACCTGGGTTTTATTTCCAGACACAATAAATACTGGAAAAAAAAAAAATGTCTCTGCGCTTTGAAATGACACAGGATGATGAATGACGTGCAGCGCTGCCATCTCATGGCTTCCTCATGTCATAATCCGTCAGAAGTATTTTTTAATTAAACCAGTATCAGTTGTGGATTTGATGAAAATGCCTCACGGTAATTTCTTTTGTCCTTCACGCACACTGTGAACTTCACGCTCGACCATCATTTGACTGTTCACATCGCAAATTACTTTGGCCCTATTGATTCCTCAGCTTCGAGGGCCACACTCCACGCCGCAGGGCCGTCCAGCTCGTGGCTCTAACTGCTTCAGTGAGTGACACAGAGAGAGGGATGAATGGATTAGTTTCCATGAGATGGGTCTTCTCGGGGTCCGCAGACGTGCCGGCACATGCTAAGAGTGAGATTACAGAGTGGCAGACAGGAGCTCTCCGCTCTGACAGGCGCCTGCTGGCCCATCTCACAACTCACCAAGGTGACAAACAGAGATGGCTGCCAGTGGAGAGCACTCACATCTCCAGCTCAATCTCACTGAGTCAACAGAGGAATTCACACCGTCAATCAGACTCCACCATTAATGTAAACACCCGTAAAATGGCAACGAAACGTCACCGGATCTCCCTGATCCGAGATCCTGATTCCTTCCTCGCTCCGTAAGCGGGACTGGGATTCAGTTTTTTTTTGTTTTTTTTTCCTTTAATGCAGCCATTCTGACACTGAAATCCAGATGATGGAGGAGCAGCC
This sequence comes from Paraplagusia blochii, assembly GCA_016785265.1. Classification (NCBI taxonomy): domain Eukaryota; kingdom Metazoa; phylum Chordata; class Actinopteri; order Pleuronectiformes; family Cynoglossidae; genus Paraplagusia; species Paraplagusia blochii. The sequence goes on from JAFBJS010003766.1 coordinate 133,539, forward strand.
ATGTTCCTTGTGGTGCCCAGGTATGATCTATCAGGGAAAAACCTTAGATTTGGCCACGGAATCCATTAGATTGTCAGAATGGTCAGATTATGTGATTAGCTGCTGATGCACGTCGTGTGTTGGGGTTGAATCCGTCTCTGACAAAGCTTAGGGGGTGTTTCACCGTCAAAGATATTTATAGATCAGGAGGGCGTCGGGAGGTTTTTCTTTTTAACGGCTGTACAAGGGAAACCCAGGACTTCCAGGATGATGAACGACTTTAATGAATGCGTTGCATAAATGCATCACCTATGGGAAAACTGGGTCAAAATTACATTGAAGTACTTCTTCATCAGTGTTCTCTCACGCACTGGAACATAAACTTAAAGCCTCAGCGCCAACCACACAAATCTATTTTTAGACATGTGACTATGACGCACGTATAGAGGGGCCAGGTAACGCAGGACGCTGCCGGTCAGTTCGCCCATACATTGGAGAACGTGAGAAAGCTCACGCTCACCAGCTGCATCACAAACAGCCCAGACTTGGCTGTATCATTAATGATCAGAACTGAGCCCCGCCCCTTATTTTTCGCCACATATAGTATTAGTGGCCTAGCAGTTGGGTGCGCAAGGGTTCACGATCTAATCCACCAGATGCCAGGTTCCCTTTGAGGTTCTCTGACCATCGTGGGCTCACCAGCCATAGGATGGTGCAGTGCGATTTGTGTGTCTGTCATGGAGACTGCTGCTAATGCGACCTAGCAACAGGTAAGTGGACATAGGGGAATGAGTGAGGAGAATACCAGTTGTTTTCAGACGAGGCATTCAATGACTACTCACTTCCAGGAGCCCTTCCATCAGAGCCTAGCAAAGTGGACCCGAATGTCGCCCCCTTTTGGCAGCCCTGATGCTCGGCACGTTTACACAACATTCAAGTCTTTGCTTAGTTTAACCTCCCTTTTCACCGACGTATGAACCGTTACGAGCGCGGCGAACAATGTCATGATTGACGATTATTCAACCTCCTGGTGGACACCCTGTGCATCTACATGTAATAAAACAGTGGTTAAACTGGAATTACTTTCCTGGCGGGTTTTTTCCTCCTATTTTTGGACCACTCGTAGAGGTTGCCCCTGATCTCTACACAACGTCTTTGGTTTCACACCAAGTCTTTGGTTGTGGTAGTGGATAATAAGAGAAATTGCCCAATTTCTCAGGTGTGTTGTCAAAAATTGCTCTTAATGCTGAGGGAGATGTAATTCCCTGGTTATGACAGCAGTTAAAAGCCTTTCTGATTTTCTTTTACAGGCCAACTGCCACCAGACACTACAGCAGATGAAATACAGAGCTGCAGATATTTCTGTTTGGTAATGAAGACCTACTGCACCAGCTATTGTTTGTCAGACACTTGGCTGCACAGGAACCCATTTTTATTTAGTACCTCATCCCTCAGTACCCTAGTATTTTATCACCTGGCTCCTCCGCCTGAAGACCGTAGACTAAAGTGAATACATTAGAAGAAATCCACTTGTACGGGCTGCTAACTGAAGAATATTAGAGTCGACAAAAATCAATAACTACAAAAATCCTCACGCTAACACAACACTTCCATCACACTCTTGTCCTGGTGCCCATGTCTCCGCCCCGCCACTGCGGAGGCTGCGAAGACCCCCCGGTAACAGGAGATGAGAGCGACTCTTTAACGTTGGCTTAGCTCGTTATCGAGTGCGGTGATGGGACGTTTTAACTTGTCCTCTCTCTGTGTAGCAGCGGATGAATAATGCAGCAGTGCGGGGTTGCCTGCCTGCATGACAGAACGACTTGATCCAAACAGCTGGGGGAGGTCGCCGGAGACGTCACTACACCAAAAAAGGAGCGCTGCGGCTAAATATAAATGCCGCCGCTGTCCCAGCAGCATCCTTCATTTAGAGAGGGAGACAAAGGCACACGCAGGAAAGGTGTGTGTGTGTGTGTGTGTGTGTGTTCGTAGGTGTCTGCACTTGTTAAGTATACGGGGTGTACGTGTACATGTTTGTGCACCATCTTCAAAGTGTGCACCTGGAGTGATCTTCAGGCTCAGTATTAATATCCCAGACCCAGAGAGTTATTCAGACGCTCATGGTTCTGGATGTTGTGAAAACAACAAAAGAATATAATATTTAATGGCAGCCAAGTTGGATTCAAATGCTTTACAAGTTAGTAGCCTCTGTTTGTTCCTCAGTTTCATCACCAACTCTCTTTACACCACACAGGCTCCAGGCCTCCAGGTCTCATTAAAATGGCAGAGTCTCATGAATTAGCAAAGAGGAACGCCTCAAATTTTGGTTTGAAGAACATAAATTTGAAGGTTTAGGAACTTTTATTAAGTGTTTGGTCACAGCGGTGTCAGAGCTCGGAAGAAAAACAGCCACAGGCGTCTGACTGACCTGAACAGGACACACGATGACAAAATTGTGGACTGAGAGACATCAAACACAAGAAAATTGATTATAAAGGAGAAAAAGAAACAAGTGTTTGGCGGGAGAGAAGAAGCAACTGGTAAATCGTATGGATTTTGGCAGTTATTTATAGAATGCCTTTAGTCTGGTATCAGTATTGGTATCGGTTATTATCGGTATCGGTTCGTGTCGGTGTTAAGGCAATGTCGGTTAATATCGGTATCGGTAAATGTTATATCGGACATCCCTGAAATTAAGGAAAATAAAAGCATTTGCATTGCTGTATAATAAAGAAAATAATTTAAGATTTCCAAAATAAAAATGAGCAGCATCACAAGACTTTATCATAAATAAGAGTGGTTTTCAACTCATGGTGGGCCATAAAAAAATGACTTGGCGGGCCACAATTGGGCTGCGAGCCTCGAGTTTAGCACATGTGCTGTAAGTAGATGGTTTTAACCTTGTGATTAGAAAAGTAGCTCCTTAAAATTTCACCCAAACTAATCCAAATAAACGGAATCTTGCGCAAAGGGGGAAGACCAGACCAGGAGACCAGGACAACTAATTTGATGTGTTTCTAGCAGAGACAGAAACACATCAAACCCTCATTTTTCCTCAAAAATATGCCTCTGTTTCCGGAAACTCACTTTGTTCCCAGGGGACAAATTCAAGAGGACAACGTCCCTTTCCAGCTGTCCATGCCATCAGTTACAGTCTCCACCGGGTGTATTCTCAACAACGTCTACTTTTTATCTTTTTTTTCCCCCCTCTGTGTGTGATATGTGAGTAATTACCATCATTCCTCCCAACGCAGATCATTTAGTCAAGTCACGATGACTCACATCTGTTTTCAGGTTCCACCTCAAACATTTTTCACCTCCTTGTCTAATCAGACTTCCACATCACCTCAGGTAGAAAGAAATCCATCCAGGCTCTAATTAATTTTTTTTTTTTTCTTGACGTCTGCCTTCAGGTGGAATGGTAGTGTTTTCACACTGCAGTGGAAGGACTGGCCTCATGGTGGCCCCACCTGTTTCTATTTGCACATTTTTAAGAAGGGCAAAGGTGAGAGAAGCAACAGATTCAGTAACTCAGTGACGCCGGAAGGAAAATTCACTTAAGGAACTCACAACTCACTTAAGCCTGACTCTCATTCAGTGGCATTATTTTTTTTTTTCATGTTCTAGTCCATTAATCACATTACTTTACAGCATGGAGACGTTGAGGAGCCTTGAAATCACCAGTCCGACTGATGACAGTTAGCAGCCAAAAAAGTTTTGTTTTCAGAAACTGGACTTGTTCTTGGGGTTGAAAGACATTTCGTTCCCCGACTGAGGAACTTCATCAGGTTCTGGTTGATGTCAGATGGAACACTAGTCGTTCTACTCCTCTAGACCACTGTCTTCACCACTGGACCAAGGTGTGAAGAGTTGTTTTGGTCACACCTCTAATGAGCAGTTCTCAGTTCTCTGGTATGAGAATATTAAACTCCCTAGAATGGGATCTCAAGGTAGAATTGTCTGTAACTTACATCGCATGTACTAAACTCAAGGCACGCAGCCCAAATGTGGCCCAAAAAGCCATTTTTCATGGTCCTGGAAAGGTTTAAAAACATTTTGGAACGCTTAAATGAACTATTTTCTTTATTACAAGTGTTTTTTTCATCAATTCCATATAATATAACCATTATTTCTGCTCTCCCCACTAAAACACTTGTTTCCGTTGCTCCTTTATAATCAATTTCCTTGGGATTTTGATATCTCTGAGTCCACAATGTTCCTGGTGTTAATCAGTTCTCAGTTCTCTGGTATGATATTGATGAGCAGTTAAACTTCTTAGGATGGAATCTCAAGGCAGAATGGTCTGGGGTTTAGTTTCTCAATTAATGAAACGTCCTTCAACTCCAAGAAAAAGTCCAGTTGTTGACAATGAAAATATTAATCAAATATTATTCCAGGTTTCTTCCATACAGACCTGACATCACGTTCCTCCACTTAATGAAACATGTTATGCACGTTTGATGAGTTAATTCTAAAGTTGTTAATGCTATTAATGGATTTATATACCGTACTATTAATGGAGCTGAGATCACCATGACAACATGAGGAAATGTTAAACTTCGGCAGCTCACCTTTGTTGATCACTGCTGCTACGACAAAAGTCTGTGGATTGCGTCGTGCTATTTATTAGAGAAGAGTTTGTAAGACAAAAAAAAAAACAAAAAACTCCAGCACTATGAAGGAAATGGCGAGAAACTCCAATTAAAACTGTGATATTTTCTCTATTCCAATTAAACCTGTCAATCCTGTTCATTTCAGATGTGATCCAGAGCAAATGCATCAGTTCTCTGATATCAAACTTAGATTATTTCCCATTTTTTTAATGAGACAATGAAGGAACCATGAAGAGACACTGAAGAAAGTCTATTAAACATCTACCCTGGTGTGAATAATTATGGAAAAAACCTCAGTCCTGAACAACATTATTCCCCGCAGATAATGGTCTATGGCAGATGTCAAACTGGCAGCAGTGGTGGCTTAGTGGCTCGTCCAGACTCTTCCACAAAGGACTGGTGTGGCTGCTGGTTTCACTGATGACCAATTAACCATCTGAAGACTGAGATCAGGTGATTAAACCTGTCATCTCAGGTGTTCTGCTGATTGGTCGGAACAAAAACCTGCAGCTACACCAGCCCTTCGTGGAGCAGTTTGGAAAAACAAGAGCTCAAATCAACCAGCTGCGAGGTTGATTGACTGAAGGTGTCAAACCTACAGGCAGTGGTGGCTTGGTGGTGCAGAGGGTTCTAGGTTCGAATCCCTGAACCGCCAAATTACCACTAAGGTACTATAATTAAGGAAAGGAGGAAAGGAAGCAGCTTTGATCGTCCGTGGAGAAGTGATTCCGTGGGGACAGTTCCATGTTTTTTTTTTTTTGAGACAGTCGGTGGCCTAGTGGTTAAGGAAGCGGACCTGGGTCTGCAAGGTCGCCAGTTTGAATCCCCCCTCCGCCAAGATACCCCTGAGGTCCAATGAGCATGGCACCGTCCCCACTCACAGCTGCCCGGGCGCTCAAAGCTGCCCACTGTTCACTTTGGTGATGGGGTAAATACATGTCACGTTCCCATGTGTTCCAAACTAAGGAGTGCGGGCCAAATGTTGCCCGCCAACTCACTTTATGTGGCCTGCAGGCGTTTCAAACTAATGCTGCAGTTGATTTTGACCTGATAGATTCATTATTTTCCAGATTAGACAGAAATGCACCATCAGTTCCAAAAAGACGCACTAGTTACGTTGATGAAGTCTTCCAGTTACATTTGGCCCTTCAGTGAACTGCTTTGATGACGCTGATCCCCGACTCCCCCGCTCTACGACGCTGGAATATATTTCCAACTGTGTTGACGACACGCGTGCAACATTTAGGATCTTTTATTTCCCACAAACCTGAAAACACAGCCACTTCTGTGGATGTATAATTCAGGCGCTGCGCGTTGACCTGTTTTCTTCACCTTGGGTTGACGACAACACCGCGCTGAAATAACAACGTAAACATGACTTAGTGTCATGATCTCCTCCAGTCTGCTTCATCAAACAGAGCCGCACATCCGCCCGCTAGCGTCCCCGCCTCCTCCGCTACAGTACATGCAAATTCAACATTTCTGTATTCATATTACATAACCTGGAATCCTTTCGCTAACAGGGGAAAGCCCCGCAGTTCAATTAACTCCGGTTCACTTGACGTGTCTGTTGTCGGTGCGCCGGGTCTGAAGTCAGAGCAGGAAACCTGACGTTGATTAATCCAGTTATCATGTCGAACCAGAAGACTGAGCTGCTCCTTCCTCAAAATCCATACAAGAGGAGTCAGATGTAAACAGTAACCCGCAGAGGCCTCCTCAGCTTCACCCCCGACTCCCTACAACCATCTCTCACTCTAATGTGCACTGTTCATTTTATTGCAACCTCTCAATTATTCAGTACTGTCAGAGGAATCCATACGTGTGCACTGTGTGTGGTTATGTTACCGTGTGTGTGGCATAGTAATGAAAGTGAGAGACGGAACGTACGCCAGGGCAGTGCTTCGCATCTTGGCCGTGATTCTTTTGGCCCCAACATGTTTCCTGGTAGATTTTCGGGATTTTTCATTCCACACATGGGGCGAAAAAAAAATTGGAATTCATGGACTCTGCGTGCTGAAACCCACATGCATTCTACCCTCCACTGCTCACAGTGAACATGTAGAGGCTTCTTCAGGATTTACAACACACATATTGAGAGCTGAGCCGACAGGTGCTTCAAAGTTAGAGAAGGAAGCAGTTTCTGTTTCTCCTCAGAAGTCCTTGGTGATCCTATCAAAAAGAGCTCCACTCTGTTTGGAGAGCATAGCTCTGTGATTTAAACACAACCTTACCGGTATAACAAATTAAATTTCCTTTTTCCAACATGGTGCTAGCACTGTCTGCTGTTTACAAACAAACCCATTCCTTCCCTGAAGGTGGCGCTATAAACAAAGCAGCAACAACTACGTCAATGCACTTGTCCAAAAAAAGCCTCGAAGACCTAATTCTTCCCGGGTTCACAGGGATCCGGCGGAGAACCTGGATGCTTCAACAGTCTATTCACACCCATTCACACCGAAGTGAATTCACATTCACACCTATGTTTGATTATAAATATTTTTTGGACTTGGACAGGACATTTTAATGGACTAAAGAGGAGAAAACGTTCCATAGAGAAACATCAGTTCACTTCCAGGGGCTAACTCAGGCATGGGCAAACTAAGGTCCGGGGGCCAGATGTGGCCCGCTGAGCTTTTTAATGTGGCCCGACAACTTTGTCCAAATTAAATATCTTTATATATGCTAACTTTTTTCTGTCTTTTCTCTGCAATAACGCGTTTCCCCAGTAGATGATGTCATAGAGGGTATTAGAAATTGAAGGATTGTAGGTTTTATAGCACACAAACGATCCATCTTTCAGCTCTGGACTCGGTGACCGTGTCCAATTGTAGGACCAATTGTTGAGTCTTTGTCTTTCACTAATGACTGTGGGCCACAGGTAGTAACGAATAACGAGCCCTTTTAGTAACATAATGGCGTTACTGAATGGGAAAGGTAACGCGTTACGTTATTAGCTACCGAAGAAAGTAGTTTTGTTACGTAACGGCGTTAGTCCCAACACTGATGAAGACAGTGGAGCTAACACAGCAGATACCTGGACACTGTGATTTTCTTCTACTAAAATATTTTCCGCTCCATCCATTATTTAACCTCCGGGGTTATTTATGGGCCAAACGCTGCGTCTTCAAATATGGATGACGTGTACCTACTCTGTTAACAATTTGACGTCTCCTCACCTCTGATGGAGCGGGGGAGTCGGGTGAGAGCAGAGTGGAAAAGACAATTCTAAATATTTGCAGTCAGGGGTGACGTCTGAGTTTATTCCTGGACGGAGGGACACGGACGAATGACCCTGAGAGATGACCATCGGAGAAGATCTCTGCTCTACAGGGAAGAGAACGACACGCGCCGCAGCAGCTGGATGAAGCCGGTTCAGATTAGATACAGGGATTAGAGCACTTTCAGTAATGCGGGTATTTAAATGCAGTTGTGAGTTAAATTCCATGACATACAATTGAGTTGTCACAGGTATTATACCAGGGGATTATCCTTCATTTGTCCCTGCATCATGTTTACGTCCTCACAAACCTACTTCAACAATCCTTCATTTTTAAGAACATTTTCCACCATATATTTAAAGGAAAAAAACACATAAAAAAAAATACATCATCTTCAGATTCTGTCGAGCTTTTTTTTTCTGCCCTGATCCCTGTTGGTTTTTAAAATTTTATTCCCCTCGTTGATTTTCCACTTGGACATATTTCAGTTCCACCAGTTACATTCCAAACATGTCTTCCTGCAGAGTGAAGTAATGTTTTAAAATCTCATATAGTGCCGGGAAACAAATATAAGCTGTAGCAGAGTTCCATGAATTTATTGGAGTTTTATAGGCTATTTTCTTCAGACCATTAAAGAGCAGCTGTCCTTCTCTTTAACAGCGCCCCTGCCTGTGATAAACAACACTGCGTCAGTGGTTCTTACCTCACAGGTTATTTTTCTTCATGTTATGGGCTTCGTACGATAGATGAAAAATGATTGTGTGGATACAGAGGCTGGACCTGCTGAGCCGGAACACGGCAACACTGACAACAACATTATTATTCTGCCTGTCCTTCACCAACACAGTACAGTACAGTACAGTACAGTATTCTTACTCTTCTTTTCCTTTTTGTCCTTTTTTCAGGGAGTCAACATTTTCCATCTCCCCCTGTCCTCTGTGTCTTCTACTCTGACTCCAACAACCTCCATGTCCTCCCTCACTGCATCCATCAATCTCCTCTTTGTCTCCTACCTGGTAGCTCCATCTCTAAGATCATTCTCATACCAATGTATCCATTGTCCTTTCTCTGAACATGTCCAAACCATCTCAATCTGTCTTCTCTAGCTTTTTCTCCAGGTGTTGTCCCTCTAATCACCTCATTCCTGATCCTGTCCATCCTTGTCTCTTCTAACGAGAACCTCAGCGTCTTTAACTCCTCCACCTCCAGCTTTGTCTCCTGTCTTCTACCTATTCCTAGTGTCTCTAATCCATCCATCATGTCTGGTCTCACCACTGTCCCTTCACCTTAGCTGACTCTCTTCTATCTCAGATCACTCCTGAGTCTTTTCTCCATTGTTCCATCCTGACTCCACTCTATTCTTCTCCTCTCTTCCACAGTCTCCACTGCTCTGAACAGTTGATCCTCAGTATCTAAACTCCTCCACCTTCTGCACCTCTGCTCCTTGTAACCTCACCATTCTCACACAGTTTTCCCTTCCTATACTCTGTCTTGCAACAACTGACATTCTTTCCTCTTATCTCCAGTGCAAACCTCCACCTCTCTAGGTTCTCTTCTAGTTGTTTCTCCTCACTGCAGATCAGATAATCGTCCATGGAGACTCCTGTCTGACCTCATCTGTCAATCTGTCCATCACTAAAGCAAACAAGAAGGGGCTCAGGGTTTATTCTTGATGAAGTCCCACCTCCACCTTAAAGTCCTCTGTACTTCGAACAGCACTGTTCTCATACATATCCTGCACCAATCTCACATACTTTTCTGCCACTCCTGACTCCCACATACAAAACCACAATTCCTCCCTTGACACCCTGTCATAGGCCTTTTCTAAATCTACAAAAAACACAATGCAGCTCCTTCTGATCTTCTGTGTACTTCCCCATCAACACCATCAAGGGCAAATATTGCATCTGTGGTACTTGCTCACAGACAGTTGTTCTCAAATCTCTACCGCTTTCCTCAACCTAGCCTCAACATCTCTGCAGCTGTTGAGCAACCTAGTCAGAAAGTGCATCTCTACTTCCCCCAAGACCAGTAGCTAAAAATGTCGATGATCCGCAGGGTAAAGGGTGGAAGAAGCAACGATAACAACATTCTGTTCTCCTACGTCAGCGAACACATGGCCAGCTGCTGACCTCATGAGTCCACCTCACGACACACCCACGTGTCCAGTAGAATTGCCTGACCAGGCACCATCCAAAGGCTCCATCTGTGGGCCCCATGGGCCAACGGCTGGCCTCTCTCACGCTCCCTGAGCCAGAGCTGCTGAGGCATGATGCTCCTCTTATAATCCTACCCCTGTCAGCTCCTTCAGCCTGCTGTCTCCTGCTTCCCTTTCGGAGCTTCACCACCGTTTGCCTGGCTTCCTGCATGTCTGCACCCGGAGCCTGGAGACGCCAACCGTGGACAGACATTATTTAACTTCGGAGCAAGCCCACGCAAACCCGGCCCACACAGCAGCAACATTTGGAGAACAGCACGCACCTTTCTCACTCCGCGCCCCTCAGAGAATGTGAATGACAGTGTGAAACGGGAACTGAAGGGGAAAAAAAAAAAGACTGAAAATAACGTGCGGGGAAAATATGGGCTTCTACTACAGCGCTGGTAATTGAGAAAAACAAGGATGTATTTGCAGTTTGCACCTACAATAATAGCCTGTGAACATATGGTGTTATTGTATACAATTATCCATGTTTGTTAAAGAAGGAAAATGAGGCTGGATCTTGATGATGTTTGTTTTCTTCCACTGAGTTTTTTAGAACTGGCTTCAAACCACAGAGATCGTCAGTTACTGCGTAAAGACTCAGTTTCTCTGACAGAAATTAATGAACGTGTGGATAATTGACCCAAAAAACACCAACAAGGTTTGGATTTTTTTATAACCAATCTGGGGAACCATCTGGGGAAAGTACTGCAAACCCAATTTAGCAGGTTACACAGTTGTCTAAATAATCCAACTGTGGAATGAAAATATTTTGGTGCATCTGCTTAGCCAGTAATCTCCACGACTGACCAAATCACACTGCACCAAACTGGGAGCCTTTCTGTGGGTGGTGAGTCCACTGGAAGTTTTGTGAGACGGGACCACGCTTGTGGATTAGAACAGTGGTGCCCAACCACCGGGCCGGGGACCGGAACTGGTCCGTGGGTGAATTGGTTTTGGGCCGCAGAGAAATAATGTTTCCTTTTGGCCCCAACTGGCTATTACTTCCACTTGATCCATACCCATATCAACAAAAGAACTGACCAATAGAATGGCTAGGATTCCATCATCAATAATGCAACTA
>JAFBJS010003768.1:0-43937 GCA_016785265.1 Paraplagusia blochii
CTATGATCAACCACACGAATAAACTATTGTAAAAAAAATACAAACAAGAAAAAAAAGTGTTTTTCTATGTTTACCACATTGTTGAACAGATAACATTCTAGTGATTTTTCTTTCAGAATGAATTCTGCAATTACGCTGCAGACAGACTTGGTATGAGCGTCCGCCCTTGTTATGATCTTCCAAAGACAAATCCTCCAATCAGGAAATCTCACAGATGGAGGATTTAGTGCTTTGGTTGTTGGTATGTTGATCTAATTAAAAATCCTCACATAAAGTTCAGAGGGCATTTGAACATTAGTTCTGCCATGTTAGCTGTGTTGGTGGTTTGTTATGTTGCGAATCCCAACCATTTTTACGTAATCGTTTGAGCTGTTCTTTTAGGTACTTTTGGTTCTAGAAAAAAAATTGCAAATCATTGGGAAAAGTTGGTAATTGTGTTTCCTGGGAATAATAGGGCAGTGCTCTAGTGCTTAAGGAAGAGGACTTGGGTCTGCGAGGTCCCCCGATTCGAATCCCACTCTCTGGTATCGTCCCGACGCACTGCACTCCCCAGGCGCTCATTAGCTGCCCACTGCTCACTTTGATGATGGGTTAAATGCAGAGGCCAAATTTCTTTGTGCGCTGTGGTGTGAATCACAACGTTACAATGACAAATAACAAATTTCTCTTTCTCTATGTGCTTCATAATTTAATCCTATTCATAGTCTCATTAGCATCTCTATAACATTCACCAATAACCTGAGGACAATTAAGGTGATTTACCTTTTGGGATCATTTAGAACACAGGTGTCTGGCCCGTAGTGTAATTATATTTGGCCGGCAAAGTCATGTCAAGCATGTACTAGAGTTGGCCCTCCAGTATATAACCTTTATATACTGTCAGGATTTGTAGTATTAGTGATGCATGGTCTTACCTAAAAAACATTTTGGGTTTTTTTTGTTGCAGATCTGTAAAAAAGAACAAACATTAATGGGTCCGGTGAAAATATTTTTGGGCCTGAGTATTTTAGATCTAGTGAAAGGTTGAAATATTAACTATTTATTTTCCAATAAATATTCACTCTGGCCCGTGACTTCATGACAGTTTTTAAATTGTGGCTCGGTGCGAAATTGGGTTTGGCAACCCTGATTTACAAGATTCTGAAAAAAATATCACTCCATTGAGGATTTAGTGAAGCATAAGTAGTTGTCTTGTTGCACCAGCACGAACCCGTTGTTGATACGAGCTGGTTGCAGCTGTCGCAACATCTTATCAACACTTGTGACTGACAGGAATAGTTCAGCATCATTGTGCTGCTTTTGCCTCAGCAGTGTAATAAGAGAGTAATCACTGTCAATTAAGTGGTTGGCTCGGTGGGTCGGGTTTATGTCCAACACCACGTGGACTCACGTCCTTGTGTCTCTCCATCTTGATCAGAAACTTAATGTGGGCTTTTTGCTTACTTATGAAAGGCTCTTAACCTTTAAAACTACAGGGAATGAGGACCGTGGAAACAGCCGTGGACCTCAGAGGGATTTATGTCACCTAGTAAAATAAGATTACTTTTACCTTGCTCTGCATGCATCTCTCTCGCTCTCTCTCTCTGTGACCCCTTTAACTTCAATAGGAAGTCGTAATTTATTCATGGGCTGGTTGGGGATTAAAGAGAAACTAATGTCTGATCCAGGCATTTACCTGAGAATTCAGGGTTATGATCCAGCTGCCTTTGGGGGAAAAACATGTTTTTCATTTTTTACAGCCAGTGTTGTAATATTTTTATTCAAATTCTGACAGGTGGAGGTGTTTTTTGTTTCTATGGATATACAAAATCCACAGCAGTAAAGCAGAGGGCCTAGCAAATACACTGGACAGCCTCATGGGGACCGACCACTTTGACCAACCTGTGATAAATGATATCATCATCAAACTGCACTTGTAGACACAACAACAATGCTGGAAAGTTCACTTAATGCCAGTTTCTAATGTTAATCATTGTTTTTGGCATAAGTTATTCTGTCCAACACTGGACATTATTTGTTTACTTTCTCCACAAAAAGATTAGGACTGACACATAAGACTGTTTCAGACAAAATGTTAAAAAATACATATGGCACTTTTCAATAACTTATATGAAATAGTGTTTTTATTTTGTACGCAGACTGTTAGCTTTTAGTCAGGCATAAAAATGATTCAGAGGAAATCAACTGCATATATTGGTTAATATCGGTATCTGAATTTTAGTGTTTGGACAATATCAGCAAATGTTAATATGGGACATCTATAATCTTGTTTTGTATGCCCTTCTTTATATGGGTGACATCAATATTCCACCATTAAAATACATTTTGCCTTTTAGCCATTTCGTAGCCATATTAATTGGAAAATGTACATGCGAGTTCTGTGCTTTTTATAGAATATTTAAATCAGTGGTGTCCAAAGTAACGTAAGTAAGATTCAACAATGCAGAAATCTGGCACATCAAACATACATAATAAAAGACTACAAATAATGTAGTGTTGTATAAATACAAAACATGGTAACCCTGTCTAGGTAAAACGAAATACTTGTGAATAATGTGAAGAGCTTTATATTTTAGAAAAGATGCTTAAGAAACTGCTTAAAATTTTAAAGAAATTTCAAATTACAAAGAATTGAAGTTTGAGCAGAAATGATAGTTAAATGACTAGCGATGTACGAGTAAGAAACAAAGCAGTTGCAGGTTAGCAGAGCAAAAAGCAGAACTTTAGTTAAGTTATGGCAAGAATTATGTGAAATAAGTCTATAATTTTCTAATTAGACTTAACAGAATGATAAAACTTGGTTTAGTAGAGTCTGAAAGTTAAAATAAAGAGCAAAATATTACAGGGATTTTAACTTAGTAGAAAGAAAGACCTTAAGGTTTGCTACTGGGATGATATAAAATTGTCATGAAAAGGAAGGGTGAACATTAAACATTTATTAATCCTTGTCAGGATGAAAACAAAACAGACTGAAGTGAAGTCTTGGGCAAATAAAGTGCTATCAAAATGAGGTGCATTCTAACTCCGACGTAGGAAAAACACCATCCAAGAAATATCAGTAAATCTTCATCTTTCAACTACTAAGAACAGCTGTGATACCATCTTGAAACCAGATTGAGATTTTCTCCCATTTGTTTCTAGCGTAGACAAATCAACTGAAGCTTGTACTCCAAATATTTTAAACTTCTGCTCTTAGTTTTTACGCGTGGCTCTAAAGTCAGTATGTTCTGCATTCATCCCTCTTTGTCTTTATACGTCAGCACATGTTGCGCAAATGTGCGAATCAATCAACAGACACTGACAAGCAGCTGTGACGAAACGCTAAAAAGTTCACCGCCGAGTTATGCAACAATATCTGTCTGTCTTTGATAGAAGTGTTAACATAAAGAACACTCTTTACACCACTTTGTTTCAAAACATTCAGAAATCAAAATACCAGATTTAGTGATCTAACCATATATATGAATATGTATTAGTATCATGATTATTTAAATGAATAGTTTTGAAATGGTTGACTTTGATTTACTGAGGACTGAAAGACCTTCAGCTCTTGAGTCACTTGGGATGGAAACGCATGTTTTCTTTCATCAGATTTTCTCAATCTTTTTAGGACTATCATCCAGGACAAAGCGATTACAAATAATATCAACACATCATAACACTAAAGCAGAGAAAACAGAGTGACAGAATTAAGAAACTCTCTAATTTGAAGCACCAATTTCCTCAATTAGTTTATTTAAGAAATAAAGAAAAATGTCTCACGAATAATTTAAAAATATGCAGTTTTGCCAGTGAAATTTGGAGAAAAAAATGAGGTGGTCAAAAAATATAAATAAAATTTTTAAGCATTTTTAAAATACTGTAAGCAAAAACTGAGGAAGGCTGGGGTTCAGAAAAATAGACAAAAAGAATGATCCTATAATATCTGTGTACAACCTTATCTTCTTGCATCAAATGACTCTTCAAGAGAAGACTAAAAAAATATATTAAAGTAATGGTTTAGAGGAGGCTTGGGCAAACTAAGGCCCAGGGGCCAGATACAGCACGTTGATCTTCTTAATGCGGCCAGACAACCTTGTACAATTTAAATAATTTCTTCATATTATCATTAATCTTATGCCTTTTTTCTGTAATGCCTGCGATTCCCCAGTAGATGAAAAAATTTTAAGATTTAGCATTTTAGGCTTCATCCATTACCTTGACATGCCATTTAAGAGTTCAAATGAAAGCTCCACCTTTGAACTCTTCAGTCAGCTCCCTTTTAGGACCAATGGTGGCCCGTGAGTCACAGGTTTACCCACGTCTAGTTTAGATGGATTGCCAAACTGTGGATCAGGGGTTTTGCAAGGTTATCCCTTGAAGGTGCACAAGGTTAAAAAAAGTGATGGCAGGTGTAAGAGATTTTTTAAGCGATAAAGACATATTTAAATAACATCTTTGCATAAAAAGTTTAGATTTTATTTTAACTAAAAGCTTGGTTGGGTTGAAAACACTGTGGGGTAGCCATCTTTGTGTTTTTCATTTTTACTTCAATAATAATGACTAACGAAATCATATACAACCCACAGAACAAGATCTCTGGTGTAAATCATTGTTTCCCTTTTACAGACACTTTGATTTGCCATACATCAACACAAGAAACTTTCAAGGCCATGGCCAGATGTGATATGTACAGAACAGAAAAGTCAATACAAAGTTAAACTAATAAAAGTGCAATACAAATGGAAAAAGTGTCCACACTAAAATCCCAGGGTCAGATCTCTGCAGAAGTATATGAAAGAAAAAAAAGGACAGAATAAGTCTGATATGCGAAAAAGAGTTAGCAATCTGAATTGGTCGTAAATCCAGTCGCATTTAAAAACTGAGATGTAAATGAGAGTGTGGACATGGTCAATGGTCAATAAGACTGTGAAGTATTGTTTAATTAGCAAAATGAAACAATCTAGTTGTAGAATGTGAAGGATTAGTCTTTTTGTCCATTTTTTGTGGTTAAAACAGAAAAAGTCCAGGGCTCTTTCCACACTCCCTCATTGGAAATAAAACACTTTGCCATAGTTTGTACTAAACCATTTAATGGAGTGTAACATAAATTGCATTTAGCTCAACTCTTTGCATTTTTTTTCCTGGAATTACACTAAAAAGTGAACAGTCTCATTAGAAAATATCATATTAAAGCTTGGTAGTCTAATAAGGTTTCTAAAGAAAATATGCCATTATGGAATGTATGAAAAATCAGTCATCAGGCTACTTTATACTCGTTTAAATCTGCTGTATAAGCACTGCGAGTATGGCAAAGGGTTTTTTTTTTAATATTTCCATAATTTAAATTACTCACATAATAGCACTGGGGTGAAATTCAAAGAATAGACCACTTATCTTAATGCATCTTTATGAAACCACACTTGTTCTAATGAGTCATGTAAGTCCATGTTCTTCATCCACCAGTGCACTGAGAAGACACTCTTTTACAGCTCTCTGCCTGGAAGAACCCTGCTCTATTTGCTGCACCTCAGTGCTTGTCCGAGGGACAACGGGTCGAGGTGCTCAAGGAGAACGGAGCTGGACGTGTGTGCGCAGAGGAGTGTATTTACAGTAGGAGAAGATGGCAGATGAGATGAGGTCTAGTTTTAATAGAGCAGCCAGCCTCAACACTCTGACAGCCAGCTGCGTTCACAGGCCTCAGAGGAGAGGTGCCAAGGAGAGGTGAGGAGCAGCGAGGAGAAAATAAAAAAAAGTGTGTGTGGGTGTGTGTGTGTGACTCTAGTCACTCTAGTGTTTTACAAGCTTACGGGGACATTTGGATGCTGCCGAAACAGAACAGAACCGGCTAAATTGTCACCTGCGGTGCCACAGGAGCTCGTTAGCAAAGGAGTGAGTTTAAAGGGTAGGTAAGGTAAATGGTTGGAGGTGAAGATGTGGTTGACAGCATGTGTGAAACCACCTGAGACTGATCTCTTTTTTTTTAATGAAGTAGGTTCTTCTCTCAGAAAATATTCAAAGTTAATACGTTTATGCCAAAGGGACAGGAGAGGAATGAACTGATCCTCAAAAATCTGAGCAACGCTCCCACCAAAACCAGCACTGAGGTGATTGTGGTGACAATAAAAATACAGTTCAAGCCAAACAAAGAAGATTTTTACTCTTTTAGATTATTACTTTTATATTGCCAAACCTATACCTATAATATATTCAAATTAACTGTGCATGGACACTGGATTTCTCAAGTGCACCCAGCCTATAATTTTCTCCTTCCAGGCCTGTATACAATGTTAAAATCTTTTTTATGTTATTGTTGTTGTTTTCACTGAGAAAATATTTCCTAATCAAATATTGATGATGGAATCCTAGCCATTCTATTGTTCAGTTCATATGTTGATATGGGTATGGATCAAGTGTAGGTAATAGCCAGGTGGGGCCAAAAGGAAACATTATTTCTCTGTGGACTTGCACCAATTCACCCACAGAACAGTACCGGCCCCCGGCCCAGAGGTTGGGGACCACTGGCCTAAAGGGCAATTTCTCTTGTTTGTTTCAGTTATCAATTATGGGTAAGAATCGCCCAATAAGGACACTAAAAATAACTGATTATTAGGCCAGAAATAGTCAACATGCTGTAACAAAAAACACAAGACCAATGAAATAATCTAGTAGTGTAACTAGATCAGGGTTGGGCACATATTTTGACCCACAAGGGGAAATGATCGGTTCTAAAGTTTGACATGCAAGACAGGTTAGGGGCAGATAGGTGGAGGATTGATAACTAGGTTAACTTCATGTAAGAATCATGCATAAAGGCAAAAATACTAAATACTTATAGCCTTTTCTATGCAGTTATTGCCGGGAGAGGGCAAAAATAATTCTAGTATAAATTAAGAGAGAGAAAGCTTTACCCCCCTCTTCCTGTCCGTCTGTGAACTCCACACACTCACTGTGTCCAGACACAGAGCTCACTGTGTGGACGACTGATGACGAGAGCTTTAACAGTAACATTAATTTTTCAAACTTGCTCTCGGGCAGAAACATCAAACTGCATTTTACAAAATGTCAAAAATATTTCTTCAGGTCCTGCTCTTTGTGTCTCCATCCTCCGAAACATATAATATCCTCAGGACACGGATGAGGAATATAATCAAGACAGACGTGACATTTCTATAAAGGCAGAGGATATTATGAGATTTTGGTACAACAGCAGGTATTTCAGATGATACTATTCATATGTGGTATAGAGTTTGTTAAAACATTCAATTTGGAGTTGCTATTTATCCAATCGGAGGTAAATACACTAAAATTTAAGTCACCTTTTATATAAATCTTAGAGATGCAGCGATTGCGAAATTCTTATCCGATACCAATTCCCTGTTTTAAAAAAGATCAGACCTCCTTTAAAACACAATTTCCGATACCCATTTTCTATCCAAGAAATTATTATAATAATACAATAGACACCATATTTGCTTGGGTTGGGAATAAAACATTAAAAATAATGAATAGAGTTTCAACAGTGCCCCGTGAGTAGATTTTTATTTTTGAACACAACACTGTGGAGAAGGACTTCATGGACATGTACTTCATAAATAAAGTTTCTGAATCTGAATCTGAATCTGAATCTGAATCAAACTTCACGTTTGAAGTACATGTCCATTGTAAAACTAATCGGGTTATTTGAACCGTGGACTCAAGTGTCTCACAAGGTTTACGAAGCCTTTATCCTTTAACACGTTAAACTGTTGGTCGTCCAGGGGTTGTTTTGGTTGCCGAGAATCTGGTCGCCCCATCTCTTAGCAGCCATGTCCTCTTTATATTTTACGAAAAAAACAGGGTGCCTTTTTTCTAAATGGCGTATTAAGTTTGTTGCCCCATACGCCTTAGGCATTGACCCTCCGCGGCTTACCTTTTAATTTGCAACCATTACAAACTGCATGTTTTGTTTCGTTCTGGCACACAGTAAAAAAAAAAGTCTGATCTTGGTGCCTTGATCTGGCACCACTGCGCATGCGCATCAGTGTAATGGTCACCGATCGCTGGTTGGATATAAATGTTTTTTTTTAGTTGGCGGCCCATTGACCGGTGCATCTCTGACAAATATGGTTGAAAATGCAGAGCCTACTATTAGCAACATTTGTGTATCAACTATATTCCGAATAAACTAAGTTTACTGCTTATATATGTATATGTAGTGTCAACATTTCCATATTAAAAATGTTTGTACAGCACAATTTTTGGCATGTTTATTTCTCCAACTAGAACTAATTAACATTTTAGGGCTATTTATTTCTATCATTTGTAGTTTTTAGAATCTTTTTGGGAAAGATTTCACAAAAGCCAAAAAATAAGCTGTGTGCGAAGCCTTTCTAAATGGATCGGAATGCTAGACTTCATAATACTCTGTTCAGGAGTATCAAAAATCATCAACATAATTTAGATTTTCTTTGTTTTAACATTCTGTCCCAAGCTTCGACCCCTGTTCTGGTCACTGCGATCTTTTCCAGCAGTGCAATGCTGACAAAATACACAAAAAACATGTTTTTACTCTCATACACATTCACACTTGTGTCCATTTCTCTCTCTCTGACTCTCTTAGACTGGTCTGACAGCTGCGGAACATTTTTTCACCAATGTCACAAAGACAGAGAAGCTTTTAACACACACTCTAGTGCAATATTCATAAGGACTGCTCTACTTTCTGTCATCACAGGGTGTGAGTGTGTGGCTGGGACACTGATCGGCTGCTCTGGTGATGGGGATCTGATTTAATATTAATGCCAGTTGTATGTTCTGCCCCATTTCTCACATGTAATGTGCTTCTACGTTCTCACAGCGGTACAATCATTACTTGAGTCCATCACTTCTTTTTATTTTTTGTTTTGGTTGTTGCCAAGCTACAGTTTTGTTTCTACACACACACTTCCCAGTGCATAGATGTGCAGCAGTGATCGATGAACTTGGCAAGAAAACAAAGCTCACAATCCTTTTTAGAGTTTTCTTTGCCAACCAATTGGGTCTGGATTATCTAAAATGCCCAGATGCACTAAAGGTTGGCTCTCTTAGTTTTAAACTGTACTTTAGACCAACTTTGCACAGTTGCAATTTCTGTAATTGCTCTGCTTCCCTTTAAAACCTCCCCTGTTGAGACCGGGCTTATAAAAAATAGGTCTTCAATAGTTTATTGTAAGTGAGCAGTTTTGCTGGTCTGCTTCAATGCCTACAACAAGTCCCTGTGAATCAGTTGGAGCATGAAGGACTTTTTACCCGACTGTAATTTACCTCCACGCGTCCTCATATTAGTCAGGAATAAGTGAATAAATGGTTGATTATTCACTCAAGTGTTTGACCTTGTGATGTCGGACTCTTCTGTGCATGATGACGCACACGTGCAGATGGGTGACAAATTAAAGGCAGAAACCTAAAGAAACGCAGAAAAGTGTGAATCCCTTCAGACCGTGAGTGGTCACTGAGTGCTTGGATGAGATGGAAAATTGTCTGAATTACACAGAAGCGTTCACTGGAACACCTCAGGGAGATTCAAGGACCGCTCTGGCACAAAGTTCACCCCTATTCATGTTGGACGAGAAACAAGACAATGACACCCTGGTCCTCACTTGTACTGACTGAAATAATCCACCTCATATTGTTATAATACAAGGCAACGCTGCCAGTATTTCAACTTAGCAAATAAATACAATCACTAATGAAAAATCCAAGTTAATACAGTCACTCATACAGTCTACACTTCAGCCAGAGATTATTTCACAGTTCACAAAAGAAACGACTTCTCCCTTTTTTTCAGGGGTTGCCACAGCGAGTCAACAACTTCCATCTCCCCCTGTCCTCTGTATCCTAGTCACTAACTCCAACTACCTCCTTGTCCTCCCTCACTGCATCCATCAATCTCCCCTATCCAGGATCATTCTTCTACCAATGTATCCACTGTCCCTCCTCTGAACATGTCCAAATCATCTCAGTTTGTCTTCTCTAGCTTTTCTCCAAAACTTCCTGTCTCTGTTGTCCCTCTAATCACCTCATTCCTGATCCTGTCCATCCTTGTCTCTCCTAAAGAGAATCTCAGCATCTTTAAGTATTCCACTCTCCTGTCATCTACCTATTCCTAGTGTCTTTAATCCATCCATCATAGCTGGTCTCACCACTGTCCTGTAAACCTTTCCCATCACCTTAGCTGACTCTCTTCTATCACAGATCACTCCTGACACCTTTGTCCCATCCAACCAAATAAAACAACATCCAACATTATTATAAAAAATATATTATTGCTAGAATAGAACTGTTAGGGGGTTAACTTGACACTCTATTACCTCATACTTGCTTGAATTGTAAGGTTCTGATAAATATGCTTAATTTAACAGGGCAAAAAGTTTAAAACCTTGAAGTGAAATGTACAAAAAAAGTTGTATGAAGCAAGAAAAACACAGGGGATTGATAAAAATCAAGAGATAAATGACATTGAACACTGATAGTTGTGAGTGCATCAAAAATCACAAAACAAACAATAAAACTGTAGAAATATAATAATAATCCTGTAGAATTATTTACCACTGGTCAGCGTCAAATACAGAACATATTATTACATTGACAAATATAATAATACTTTAAGGGAGGTATTTTTTCATCACTATGACAAAAATGTACATTTTAAATAAACCCGTTTATGTTACTGTATGTTTTTAAAAGACAACAGTCCTACCTGTTTATCCTCTGACCAAGTCTTCTGGTTTAAGCTGTTTATTTCCAGACGGTATTCTTCAACTGTAGATAACTGAGATCCAAAAATAAATAAAATGTTGTCAAAAAAAGTATTTGTTAATTTTGATATCCGTAATTTGATATTTGTTTGTGAAAATAGCTTAGTAATTAGCAACGTAGCGTCCTCACTGTCTCTTTGCTGTTGATAAAACCCTCGCGTGTTTTGCGTTGCTTACGTTCACTAACGTAGCGGTGTCGTCCAGCTCACGTTATCCTTTCTTTGCGTCACCAACGTTCATTTGTTACTATTTATTTGAACTTTTTTCAAGTCGTTTAAAAAAACAGAACTTCAAGAAACGGTTAATTGTTCAGCTGCGTCATGACTTGTACGTCACCACGACGTCACGGTCTTACGCAGACTAACGTACAGGGTTGCCAGGTGTTCTGACAAATCGATGGAGGCTGTTAATATTAAACGAATGAATAAAAGACATAAAGTATGAAGTCAGAAAACACAATATTATTATACAAATAAAATGTATGAATAGCAACAACAACAATAATAATAATAATAATAATAATAATAATAATATAACATCCACAGGGCCAGAACTGAGTGTCAACTTGACACTGAGTGTCAGATAGACAGATAGACAGATAGATAGATAGATAGACAGACAGACAGACAGACAGACAGACAGACAGACAGATAGACAGATAGACAGAAAGATAGATAGATAGATAGATAGATAGATTGTATAGATAGTATGGAACTATACCCACATACATCTATATGTATTCAAGTCTATTTTATATTTTATTTGTACTTATTTACATGTACACCTAGATATACATGCACATCCATAAATCAATACAGACACATCACCAATAGGCAGAAAACAGATTCTCTTTAGGAGAGACAAAGATGGACAGGATTAGAAATGAGATCCACACAGACAGTTAGGTTTGTGGAAGAAGCTGGAGAAGTCAGACAGAGATGGTTTGGTAAAGTAATACATTAATAATTTAAATATGAAAATAAAACAAAAACAGTGACTGAAGCTGGAGCCTGGTGTTTTTATGTTAAGGATGTACAGCTCAGAGGGAGAGTGATTTCCATCACCTGGTTGTAGATTCATTTTCCTGGCTGCAGGGATGTCGCCAATCAATAAAAACTGAGTTGATCCTGCAGCATCACAACATCCCAACAGAATAGATGTTGACCTGATAAAGCAGTCCCATGTCTGGTGCCAGAACTGTGACACGTTCAATGCTATGATATATTGAAGAACAGTTATAGATTGCTATGTTGGCTATGCTGGGGACAGTGGTGGCCTAGTGGTTAAGGAATTGGACCGGGGTCCAGAGGGTTTCAGGTTTGAATCCACCAGCTGCCATATTATCACTGAGCATGGCACTGTCCCCACACACTGCTCCTGGAGCTCACTGTTCACCTTGGTGATGGGCTAATAGCAGAGGTGACATTTTGTTGTGTGTAGTGGATCACAATGACAAGAAGTTGTTTGTTCCTAAACAAATAAAAAAGCATAATTGTTGGTGTGATGTTTTAACTGCTTATTAACTGCAAAAATAGTAATGAAAGTGTATGTACAGAGTGAGTTAGAACTTTTATTTTTTTTAGACTGAGCATTCTATTGGACTACGTCCAGGTTTCTGCTGCAGGTTACCCAGCAACCTGCAGCAGATTTGTGGAGTCTGTTCTAAAGTGCAGCATTTCCCTTCCTTGGACAGGGACCAGCACCTGCATTTTCAGGCCGGTCTGGCCATATTTTCTCATCTTTTTCCGGCATCACATCTCATTATTATCATCACCTGCTGGAACGCTTCACATTAACGCTGCAAACTTTGCAGAAATTGAATCCAAACTGTTTGTGAGTGCAGCCCTAAATTTGTTTCCTGTCATGGGCTCTACTCACAGTCATTATCTTTTTACCTTGGTGCCCTTCTCCTTCCTCTTTCTTTCCTTGTGTTTTTCCTGTATCCTCAGTATAACTAATGGTCCTTAAACACAGCTCCAGCTGTCAGACTGTTGGGTAGCGAATCACAACAATCATGAGTTATTATCAGCAGCGCTCTGGACTGATTGTGCTAATGTCCATGCTGATGGCATTAATGCCGGGCCTGATTGGAGCACATCCATCATCATCTCCCCCACCACTGAAGAGGTAATAACAGGCTTTATCCTGATAATGGAAAAGACAGTTAAGCTGAAGATTAAAACTAAACAGTGATAACAAGCCACTGCATATTACAGAATTAGTCAGAGCAGAAGGAGAATTCTCTGCCTCCCTCTTTTTCTGATGATGTCCTTGTCTCCTCTTTTTAACTCCCACTTCATCCTGTTTACTAATTGAAGCCGGTACACACTTCAATTTCCTTCCTTTTAATCTTTTTTTTTCTCTTTTTTTCTTAACCTTTATTGTCCTTGGGGAATTCATTGTCTCTTATTTGTTATTTCCTCTTCAAATGGACACTAATATAGGAAGTCCTTTACCATTCATTAGCTCATCCATTACCAGGCCGCAGAGGCAGCAGCCTCCAGGACTATCACTCAAATCACACCATACTGTGAGCCTTCCTGTGGTGCAAGTTATGTGGGTTGGGGTGCTATGGTCAGAGCACCAAAGTGGTCAGAGCACCATGGTGGTGCTATGGTCAGAGCACCACCATACACTGTTTCTTTAAAGTATATATATATACTGTATTTATAGTTTGGCCATAGCTAAATAAGATTTACTAACTAAATTGACTTTAATATAAAGTAAAGTTTAATATAAGTAAATAGTTAAAATCTGTTTTACATGTAGAAATTAGTGGTGGCCTCGCAGTTAAGGAAGCAGACTTGGGTTGCCATGGCTTCAGGTTCAAATCCATTAACTGCCAGGTTGTCATTGAGGTAAATACTAATAACAAGTTTTCTCTGAAAATCATTTTAAACAGGTAATAAATAACATCAAATTAATTAACCTTTAATACATGAGAGACACTAATCAGATACAACCTGACAGACAAAACATCCATCCACCCATTTTCAACTACTTATTCACTACTGGGTCACAGGGACAGCAGTCTCCATGACTGCCACCCAAATTACATTGCACCATACCGTAACCTACCTCAGGATTCAAACACTGGCCCAGAGGGAATGTCTCTGTGGAGGCCACAAAGTCCAGAAAATCAGAAAGTTTGCCAAGAGCTGCTAAATAAGTTGTTAAAATGTTAAATATATATAAATGACCCAAGACAAATGAGTGAATTAGATATATATATATATATATATATATATGAAAAAGGAAAAAATACATTGTTGCTCTAATAAAAATAACCCTTCAAATGACTTCACCGGAATCCCAGTTTCTAATCCAGTCTTTTTTCTCCTCCACTTCTCATAATTCCTCTCTGCTTCTTTGTTGATTTGTCCTACTTTTCCCAAACTAATTATCCTTGACTCCTCTGTTATGATGATATTATGTCTTTATCTGTCTTCTCTATCCTTTTGGTCTCGCATCCTCTCTAAAAAAAGTATATAATTTTGTTTTACATCCATTTCCCTACAATTCCTCATGGTTCTTGTGTCCATATCCTGTCTGTGACAGGACGTCTGTCCATTCTTACGTAAGCATGAGTTATATGGGTTTTAACGAGGCAATGTTTTACAGCTATTTGTGTGTTTCTAGGTATATCAGCTTGTGTGTACTGTATATATAAGTATGTCCAGGTGTGTGTTTGTGTGTGTTCTAATGAATAGCACAGCTCCTTTGTTCTTGTCCACTCCGTGATCTAACTGAACCATTTAATCACCCTCTCCTTCCATCCTGTTTCTACTTTTCTCAGTGAACTGCAGGGGGTGACAACAACACACGTACAATGTTTGAGTCAGTGTGGTCAATGTGCCGTCCTCTACACCTGTCGGCTTGTTATAGAGCCCAGGAACAGAGGGACGGGAGACACACACACACACACATTCTCGTTACCTTTATTTGACTTACACACTCTGTAACTCTGGCCTCTCAACACTAATTGCTTGACTTCAGCTGTTAACTTAGCTTTTACCTTTAATTGTGACACATTTTTCTAACAATGTTTAGAACAAACTGTTTCGAAAAGTAGTGAGAGATTATCTTAACTTTGAGCCTTAAATCGTTTTTTATTTAAATAGCTTTTTGGAAACGCTAGCATGAGGGCCAGTTGCTCCATGTTGCCCAACCATATCCTTAACCCAACACCATCACTAACCCTAACCCCAACCCTAAACCCTTTCCTAACTGTAACTCCAGCCCGAACCCAAAATTAGTTACTTCGAGGACAACTGGACATAGCAGATTTCTTGAAGACGTTTCACCTCTCATCCAAGAGGCTTCTGCAGTTCTAACCGACTGCTGCTCATTTACACCTGGAAGAGAAGGGACACAGTTTTGTGGATGAGGATGTTTGACACCCTGCCCAGAGAAGACAGACGGTTTGAGAGAAGAGTGAAGGAAGCCATCTACGTCAATCTGGAGAAACCTTCTCTCACCCTTCACCCACCTATAATGATGTTTTGAGTTCCCTGTTCAGAAAATTATCTCGTGATCAGATCATGGTTTCATCACAAAGAAGAAAACAATTGATAGCAATACAACCCCCTACACCTCCACTCACACCTCAAACTCAACATACAGCTCATCTGGAACAGGGTGTGATACACCCATAGTCTTCTAACCGCCCTTTCACGGGTCTGCAACCTCTTTAAGGTTAAATACCAGGACTCCTCTGTAGTCAGTTAGAGCTGAAGAAGCCTCTTGGATGAAGAGGTGAAACGTCTTCAAGAAACGTTCTATGTCCAGTTGCCCTCAAAGTAACTATTTTTAGGTTGAAAGACCAGGATGACTGAGAATTTACCTTAACGCTAACCCTAGCATTAACGCTAAACCCTGTGGTGGTTTTTGGTTCCTGCTTGTGTGAATGTAGGTTTATGCCTACGCTATTGTTCCCCAACACTATTTGCGCCACGGACCGGTCAAACATCTAGAAATCTTTTCACAGACCGGTATTTGAGGTGTAGCTGATAAATACCACTAATGAAAATGAAACGTCCAGCATAATAGTGGTATTTTTTGGACGTATCCTGGACACTCAAACACGAGGGGATCTGGTCCTTTATCAAAACACTTTTCAGCGTCTAATAATAAATAAAACATAAATTGAGTTTAAGCTGAGCATCATCTCTCTACGGCCCGGTACCAATTGCCCCATGGACCGGCGCCAGTCCACGTCCCATTGGTTGGGGACCACTGGCCTACACTGTTTTTTTAAATCCACAGTGACTGGTGATTGGCTCCTCGGAGTATTTAAGGCATGCACTGCCAATGAGTCAGCACCAGAGTGTTACGCTCAACATGGTGGTGATAAGGAAACAAACAACTCACTTGAATTGCTTGCCCCGGTGCTAATTGTTTGCGTTTGCTTCATGCTGCCAGGAGTTGGAGTTGAAGACATGCTTTGGGAAGAAGAAACAATTGTTTGGAGTAACCTTTTTGGATTCACTGGAGCACCACCACAACATGTGGATTCACACTATGGACAAATACTTCACTGATTAATTCACCTTCCTTGTGTTAAATAAACTGTACTGCACTGTGGACGACATCCCCAACTGTACCCCAAGCCCTTACCCTAATCCCACCCCTAACTGTAACCCCAACCCTAACACAAGCCCAGACTCTGACCCGTAACCTTAACCCTCAATCCAATTACTGCAAAGACAATCAAGATAAACCAGTCAGGGGCAAACTTCGGGGTAGAAGCTGGACATGGCCTGTTTTTCTGTCCATCGATCCATCCATTCATCTTCGCCGACTTATCCAGTATCAGGTTGCAGGGGCAGCAGTCTCCATGAATGCCACCCAAATCACATTGCACCCCAACTGACGGGAAACACTAGATGGGACCTATAAGTGGTGACGCCACTGGAAGACAACCACCCTAACTGGGATTGGATCTTGCCCGGGAGGTGGAGTTTCAAACTGATGACACTTGCCCTCTGGGCCAAAGTGAGGGCTACTTTATTTGGAATGTAATTCATTTTGATTATCATACTATCGTACTTCTCTCTTACTCCCTGTAGTAGCCTAATTCCTCCAATAGATGGCATAAAAAAACACCATGCCATCTATTTGCTTCTGACAGGACCCATGTCAGGAGCAAATTGTTTGCCCAGTCCTGACCTAAACTAGGGTTAGCTGTCATACATCCATCAGCGATTGTTGTTAATATGCGAATAAAGCAGTGCGATTGAGAACATATCCCACAAATAATTTTCCAAATGGTCAGCCATCTGATCAACATGACATCATTGTCATAACCAGGAGCTGCTGTCGCTCAGAAACCTGATGGAGCAGAACATCTGCAGCAGTGTCTGACTGTGATACGCATGAAGAGTGTGTGTATTGAATGGTTGCCGTGTACAGCTCCTTGTGAACTATCAGCCCTCACCAATGTTTCAATAATTGACTACACATGGTGGAGAATTGCAAAATTTGCAGATGCAGCTGGAAATATACATTTCTTATATTCAAACATATGCAAATATGGCCATGTGTTAACGTTTTGTCCCATTATTTCTCAACCGCACTGTAAGAGGGAACAACCCACATTTACACTCACACTAGCCCAGTAGTTCGCAATTATTTTCTGGCATGCTCCCCCTAGGGGCCGGAAATATTTTTCCCTCCCTCTGACCAAAAACCATAAACTGAAATATCTGATAACATGTTTACTTTTATCTGTATTGTTGATGCTGCCACCTATTGACTTTAAGGGTTGTTATCATTGAAGCATTTCAGCAGTGTTACACTTCTGTGCAGTGTGCAGCACCTTACATCGCAACCCCAGGGGCGCCCATCTCACTAGTTGAGAACTACTGGTCCAACCTATTAGAGGACAACACAACCATAGGTAAAAACGCTACAGCAGCAGGTTTTTAATGTCCTAAATTCCGGGAACCTCAGTTAGCTGACAGTTGGAGAAAACCCAGAGTGTTTTGCAGAAGTTGCAGTCTGACTGCACCTGCAGCAGAGGGCGTCTGCCCACTGGACTGGTTCTTTGTTGCGCGTGTTCTCGACTTTGTCACCGGGACGACTGCAGGTGTGTTTCTGTGTGTAAGTGTATATGTGTGTCTCCTGCCATAATGAGCACTGGGCCGTGGGACGCCCAAAGGCAAGGTTCCTTTCCAGGGTCAGACTCAAGGACGTTTGGCACTGGTCCACCTGCAACACACACACACACACACACACACACACACTCTCAGACGCAGACACACAAGACAAACTGGACCTAAATACTGTACACTGATTCAGAGCTACTACATGATGTCATGTTTCACAACATCTACAGTAAATATCATCAACATTTCCTTCATTACCTGGCTGGGAGGTTAGAGGGTCCTCCTTAGAGAGAGTCCTCTTATATTAACACACACACACACACACACACACACACACACACAGAAACACCCTCTGTTTGACCCCAAACACAGCATCCACGCTCCACCAGCAGAGAGTTTAGGTTATTAGCGCGGAGCAGAGGAGAGATAAGATGACAAAGGAGGAAAGGACAGGAGAGGAGAAGAGCGGTGAGATGAGGAGAGGACAAGAGAGCAGAGGACAGGAGAGTAAATAAGATGAGAGGAAAGGACGGGTGCGGAGAAGAGAGGTGAGATGAGCAGAGGACCAGAGAGGAGAGGACAGGCGACAAGATAATATCAGCATAGAGGAGAGGTAGGGATAAGACAAAAGAGAAGAGGACAGGAGAGGAAATAAGACAAGAGGAATGAGTGGGAGAGGTGAGATGAGGAAATAAGATGAGAGGAAAGGACAAGGGAGGAGAGGACAGGAGACAAGATAAGAGCAGAGACGAGGAGAGGACAAGAGAGGAGAGAAGAAAAGAGAGCAGGAGAGGAAATAAGACGAGAGGAAAGGACAGGAGAGGAGAAAAGAGGTGAGATGAGGAGAGGACAAGGGTGAAGAGGACAGGAGACAAGATAATGCCAGAGCAGAGATGAGGAGAGGACAAGAGAGGAGAGAAGATGAGAGCAAATAAGATGAGAGGAAAGGACAGGAGAGGAGAAGAAAGGTGAGATGAGGAGAGGACAAGAGTGCAGAGGACAGAGGACAAGATAATACCAGCATAGAGCAGAGATGGGGATAGGACAAGAGAGAAGAGGACAGGAGATAAAAAAAGACAAGAGGAAAGGATGGGAGAGGCGAGGAGAGGTTAGACGAGGAAAGGATAGGAGACAAGAAATAACGAGTGGAGAGGACAGAACAAGAGGGGTGAGATGAGGAGAGGACAAGGGTGAAGAGGACAGGGAGCAAGATAATACCAGGACTAGAGGAGAGCAGAGGTGAGGAAATAAGATGAGAGGAAAGGACCAGGGAGGAGAGGACAGGAGACAAGATGAGAGCAGAGACAAGGAGAGGACAAGAGAGGAGAGAAGAAAAGACAACAGGAGAGGAAATAAGATGAGAGGAAAGAACAGGAGAGGAGAAGAAAGGTGAGATGAGGAGAGGACAAGAGAGCGGAGGACAGGGGACAAGATAATACCAGCATAGAGCAGAGATGGGGATAGGACAAGAGAGACGAGGTCAGGAGCAAATAAGATGGGAGGAAAGGACAGGAGAGGAGAAGAAAGGTGAGATGAGGAGAGGACAAGACAGAGGAGGACAGGGGACAAGATAATACCAGCATAGAGCAGAGATGGGGATAGGACAAGAGAGAAGAGGACAGGAGAGGAAATAAGACAAGAAGAATGAATGGGAGAGGCGAGGAGAGGTTAGATGAGGAAAGGATAGGAGACAAGAAGTAACGAGTGGAGAGGACAGGACAGGAGAGGTG
Organism: Paraplagusia blochii; assembly: GCA_016785265.1. NCBI lineage: Eukaryota > Metazoa > Chordata > Actinopteri > Pleuronectiformes > Cynoglossidae > Paraplagusia > Paraplagusia blochii. Next base: position 19,594 of record JAFBJS010003768.1, read on the forward strand.
AGATGAGGAGAGGGCAGGAGGAAAACAGAGAATATGAGAGAAGGGAACAGAAGTAGAGGTGCAGCCGATCTTCAGCCAAAATGGCCCAAAAGTGCATTTAGAGATTTGGGCCAAAATACGTTTATTATCAAACGACAACTGAAGCAGGAAGTTAAGAAGATACAAGCAAAAATGGCAGCCAGTGTGGGCTGGTCTGAAGGAACCAAAATAAATGGGTGTATTTAATGTAGCACACGAGAAGAAGAACGTGATGCAGGCTGTGGTGGACGAGAAAAAGCTTCTTGGAGACTCAGTTGTAGAGGACTGGTCTTTGTGGCAGGGGAAAGGCAAGAACCCTGGTTGTCTGATGTTCTGTGAGATCAGACATAGAGAACCTCAAATATTAATAATAATAATAATAATTATTATTATTATTATAGGTTGACATTTCTGATCCTCCGATGTGATTTTTCTCTTTTACTCTGCCAGTCATCTGGCAATAAATATGATTTTATCAATCATCCAATGTCAGCGCCATGATTTTATCCACGTTCAATTTACAAGCCAAGTTGTGTTTCCGCATTTTTATTTTTTTGAGTTTTTGTTTTGGTGCATCACTAGAAAAGAACAGAAAAAGAGAGAAAACAAGAACAACAAATATGACAAAGTTAACAAAGATTTGAAGACTCTGGTAAAACATTACAAAGCAGAGCTGATATGAGTGGAGGGGAAGGAGTTGGATGAGGAGGAGGAGGAGGAGGAGGAAGAGGAGGAGATAAGGAGAGACCAGAGCTGCTGCACAGCAGATATGAGTCTCAGTCAAGTTCTGCCTGAAATCCTCCAGGATGTCCTAATGGTTTTATTGAAGAAGTTCTGTTCAATGGGCTGTGCAATGCTGAGACGACAGTGCCATCTAGTGTTTCCTGTCAGATGCCCTGCCGCCTGCTGTCAACCTACCATCACTACAGTCTGTCTGCCCCACAGTCAGAGAAGATTCAGGTCGTTTTACAGCATTTATTTAACTTTAATGTGGATTTAATGTGCGCCGTCAATCAAACTGTGTACCGTTGGTATCAACTGTCTGACTGCACCGCCGTACACTCCTCTTCTGCCGCAGACCCCGGGGCCAAAGAAGGAGCAGGAGGCAGATGGAAGGTGATCGCAGTGAGAGTGAAAAGGAGAAAGTTGGTATGTGGGAAGGAGAGGCGAGGAGGAGAAAAGGTGAGGGGAGGAGTAAAGGACCTGAGATTTAAAGGTCCGCTGCACTAAAAGCCTGTGAGGAAGCGATGCCAAACCTCGTGTCCTGACTCTCCTAACCACCCACACAGCACCGAGGCCGCCCGTGTAAGAGGATCCGTCAGTTGACTACAACTTCCCTGCTGAGTGAGAGTGTGTGGAGGTGAGGGTGGGGAACGCTAAGGATGGCTGGTAATTGAATAATGACAGTAACGCCTCTGATGGATTAGCTGCCACTCCTCCCTCCTCTCTCCCTCCATCACTGTCAACCCTTCACCTCTCCTCTGTTCTCCACTCACACTTGGTCAAATTGTCCCCCGTCCGTGCCATCACCCGTGTCAGGGAAGATAAAGACGCCCCCCGAACACGGGAAACGACTCCGCTGACTTTAGTCAACACCGCAGATTGCAATTTAGATGTAAATTTTGATGACGTGTGCGGCGGTTGTCTCACCTGCCTCTCAAGCAGAGGGTCCTGGGTTCAATTCCTTGAGGTCTCCATGTACCTTATGGTGCCTCAGGTAACAGTTGTTAACTTTTTCTACACCCATCCACTGTGATTTATCTAAAGACAGACAGACAGAAAAACAAATAGATAGACAGATATGTGGACAGACAGACAGATTGACACAGAGACAGATATACGGACCGAAGGACAATGAAAGATAGATAGAGAGACAGACACATGGATGAATGGATGAACAGGAAGACAGACAGATAGATAAATACAGTACATGGATGGATGGACAAAGAGATAGACAGTTGGACAGATGGATGATGTCTTCATAGATAGACAGACAGATGGATGGTTGGACAAACAGATGGACGGGCAAACAGATAGGAGAAAGACAGATGATGGGCAGATGGATAGACAGAGAGACAAATGGATGGATGGAAGGAAAGACAGACAGGCAGGCAGGCAGACAGACAGGCAGACAGACAGACAGACAGACAGACAGACAGACAGACAGGCAGGCAGACAGATAGACAGATAGATAGATAGATAGATAGATAGATAGATAGATAGATAGATAGATAGATAGATAGATTTTAGATTTTAAATATGGTACTTTATTAACACAATCCAGGAAAAAACAGAGGTCATCCAGTCAGCAGCATAAAAAAACAACCAGTGTGGCTGTCGCACGCTCTACTGACATGGATCCAAGACACTTTCATCAAAAAGGTAAAGATCAGATGTGATCCAACATCAGTACAAAGCAAACAACCGCAGTGTAGCTGTTACACTCCACTAAAACTTAGGAAATCATAGATAGATAGATAGATAGATAGATAGATAGACGGATGGATGGATGGATGGAAGGAAGGAAGGAAAGACAGACAGACAGTTAAACTGACAGTTAGACAGAAAGAGAGAGACAGTTAGATAGAGAGACAAATAGAACTGTTTTTTTTATAATGTATTAATGTGTATTTACATTACTGAAAATAAATCCTCCCTAAAAATAAAAATGAGCTTGAGTTCCTTTTTCATTCTTCTTTCTGTAACTTTACTCCTGCATTACTTTAATATAGTCTATGTCTAAAAGCATATTTGGAGCCTTTCAAATAATAACTCTGGTGCCAAAGAATCTGTGTGTTGAGTCATTATATCATAATGAGTGTATTATTTCATATTCTGGCTCCCATCATGTCTCACTGGAACAAATCTACTCCTGGGACTGTGTCTTGGTGTGTGAGGCCCTAATATATATTCATATTACCTGTCACACGATGCATAAGTCGAAGGTTCGACGCTTCCCTTTTGGAAAAGGTTGCACAGCAGCAGGATACGGTGGCGGCTAATGTTCCGTCCTCAGGAACTTTATACATCCAATCTGTCTGTTCCAGAGGTAGGCACGCTCTGTGACCTCCTACTGTAGAACGTGTTCCTAAAGTAAGTCACCGAGCAGGTTGGACTTCATTAAATATGCATCAGCACAGAGAGGACCAGAAATCATGAAGTTGGAGCAAAACTCCCAGACCGTCCAGAGGAGGATGGTGAATCTTCTAGCGCCTTATCCTTGTCAGGGACGCCGGAGGGGCTGCAGTCATTCAGCAGGGCTGGGATCACAAGGCATGGGCAAACTAAGGCCCTGGGGCCAGATGCAGCCCATCCAGTTTTGTTATCCAGCCTGTCAAAATTATCCAAATTATATACAGTCATGGAAAAAAATGATTAGACCACTCTTTCTTTAATTTCTTGTCCATTTAAAAGTCTGCTTCCACTTAATCTACATTAATCTGGACAAATATGATAACAACAAAAAAGGCTCATAATTCAGTTTAATTTCAGAGCTGATTTCTGGCCATTTTGCATGGTTTTATTGACAGTGACAAAAAGCACTTCCGTTCCTACATCACTAGCAATAACATTGTATTAACAAATACAGTGCATGGTTTTGTGTTCATTGTTCCCCCCAGGTGATAAACCTTTAGTGGAACAAGGCATTAAGATGAACAAGGAATTGAAGAAAACAGCAGAGTGGTCTAATCATTTTTGACTGTAATTAGACTGGGGCGGCAGTGGTGGCTCTGATTATGGCACCGTCCTGACCCACATTACCTCATTACATTATTACATTACTCACCAACCAAAAGCTCACAGTATGGTGATGTGTGATTTGGGTGGCAGTAGTGGAGACTGCTGCCCCAGGGATCTGGGTACGGATAAGAGGATCAAAGTGAATAAAATGGACAAAACCGGTTTGTACTGTAGGTGGTAGTGGTGGACTAGTGGTTAAGTGAGCAGACCTGGCTCCCCAAGGGTTAATGTTTGAATCCTCAAGCTGCCAGGTTGCCACTGAGCATGAAACCGTTCTGACGCTCATAACTTCTTGTGGGCTCACCACCCACAGGAAGGCTCACAATATGGAGCAGTGTGATTTGGGTTGCGCGCCAGCTGCCCCTGCGACCTGCCGTAGACAAGTACCGTAATTCCCAGAAAAACATTTTGTACATTCATAACCAGCACCTGACTATAAGCCGCATGTGCACACGTTGAAACATGTGATATTTATAAAGAGCTTTTCATTTTGTATTTTCCATGATGAGGATCAGTTTATGCTAATTTTATTCACATACAAAGCTCATTACCGTACGTTAAACTTCTTCTTCTTCTATGGTGTTTATTGGCAGTAGTGACTTGCGTCTTCCTCAACACCACCTGTCTCACTCTTACCTTTTCTGCTCTAGCGCCACTGGTGGCCGTTAGAAAAAATGTATACATTAGCCACATCTCTGCATAAGCCACAGGGAAATTGTGTGACTAAAGTTGCGGCTTATAGTCCGAGAATTACGGTAGATGAAAATGAATGAATGTACAGTATTTACCTAATGAACTCAACATGGAAACTCTAGGAAGACCAGTGTTCTTCATATAAAGCATGTTTAACAACCACTGCTCCACCATGTGTTCCCATGTAGTGAATATTGAGGTTATAGGGGCAGTTGGTGGCATAGTGGTTAAGGAAACAGACTTGGGTCCACAAGGTCCCTGGTTCGAATCCCCCTACCGCCAAGTTATCCCTGAGGTCCACTGAGCATGGCACTGTCCCCACTCACTGCTCTCTGAGCGCTCAAAGCTGCCCACTGTTCACTTGATGTGTGATGAGTTAAATACAGAGGTGACATTTGGTTGTGTGTAGTGGAGTGAATCTGGAGTTTGCTTTCTTTCTTTCCTTTGAACCAGACGACTTTCCTCTGTATAAATCAGGCCTGGGCAATAATTTTGACTTGTGCACCACAGCTGGTACTAAAATATGAGTCAAGGGCCAAGTCAGGATCAGAAATATTTAGCAAAGATAAACAAATCTGTGAACAAAGATAAATAACAAGTAAAGTATTAAATAAAGGCAACATGCTGTAAGTCTCTTTAGCCCATCTATTGGCAAAATGGTAGTTTTACAGGGAAAAGGTAGAAGGGTAACGATAATATAAATTAAAAAGTATAATTTGGACAAGTCGAGTGGGCCGGATTATAACGCCAAACAGGCCGCATCCGGCCCCCGGGCCTTAGCTTGCCCAGGTCTGGTATAAATGAATGGATTAGTTCCAGGTTCAGAGAAGAATGAGAAGAAAATGAATGGCTGTCAAGGTTAATGCATTAGTCATGTTCATTTCTGCAGAATGACAAACAGTTTATAGAATGTGTAGAATCTTGAATTTGACTTGAGTAGTAGAGATTATTCATGTGCATTAGTGCAGGATCTCTGGTTTTCAGGAGGAAAACTTCTAGAAGACTGTTTGTTTTCAATGAAAATCTCCTCCATTGATCACCTTCTCTGACCCCCGTTTCTGTTTATGTTGCCAACATTAAGGAGCAGAGATAAGGCGCAGTGGCCCTGCCGCCATCTACTCCTACTTCTCCACCCTATCGCCTCCACAGCTGCAGGAGTAGGAGGCCGCTGTTGCAGCCAAATGAATGGTTGTACTTAGTGCAGCGCAGCAGAAAGGTCTGTGAGTCTGAGGAGGCAGAGCGATGGCCGCTCTCTGCTGCAGCGCTCCCCAATCTACAGTATCTGCTGGCTGCTAAATGGAGCCGCTCCATCACCGACACACACACTCTGTGTAAAGGATTGATGCTGTAAATCAGGCGGAGAGCTGCCAACCTGAGCATTAGCAGAGTGGAAAGAAGGTAAAAGGCTCTCCAACTGTCTCACTCTCTACGTGTGGCCCACCTGTGATAACAACTTGTCCCAGATACGGGACACGTCCCACTTACCACCTGTATGGACCACCTACTCTGCAATCAGTCACGTGATCGTAAGACTTGAACAAACATTTAAACTTCTTTTATATTATATGAGAACAAAAACAGATTTTTCCTCGGCTAACATTGTTGCCCGCATATACTGTATGTATATTGTATATGTGTGCATATATTGCATATGATACATGATAGACATGTAAGTATGATTGCATGGGTGTATATTGTGCATATATACTGTATGTATGTGTGTCTGTGTGTGTGCATATGGATAAAAATTGGATATATGTGGGATATATACTATACAGTATACGTATATATATATATACTGTATAGTACTGTATATACTTATATGTGTATGTATATACACATATATACATATGTGTATATATATTATATATATTTATATATATATACACATACACATATATATAAGCATAACCAATACACTCCATAGACATGTTATATACAGTAAATATCTATGTATGCCTATATGACATACAAATATGTGTTTGTATGTATGTATGTATATGAATATACTGCTTCGTTGTGTTTGTATGTAAATCTGTTTATGCGGTATGTATGTGCGTATATATATATCTCTGGATATATATACACAAGATATAGCACTACTCATGTTCGTATATATTGTATTTTATTGTATTGTTTAATCCTTATTAATGGTTGGATTACTTGTATCTATCTTTGAGGATTTTTTGCTAACCCATTAGCTATTTAGTGACTAAATCAGACATGGGCAAACTAAGGCCCGGGGGCCAGATGCGGCCCATAAGGGTTTTTATGCGGCCGCCAACCTTGTCCAAGTCAAATATTATTTGACCCTGACCCACATAACTTGAAGTGGGCTCCAGGAGGGTGCAGTGTGATTTGGGGGGCAGCTGTCCCTGTGGCCTGGCAACTAATAGACAGATGATGATGAATGAATTAATAAATGAATTATATACATATATATATATTTCACTAGACAATTTCACATGTAAAAATACATTTTTGTAATTAATGGCGATAGATTCTGACAAGAAATGTTTAGTTCGTCATAAATACATATCAGAATACGTTTACGAATATAAATAAAATAAAGGGTGATGTTATTGAAGTCTGTTTCATCGTTTGTGTAAATAAATAAATTACTGTATGCTCTATGAATAGGAAGAAACTTTTCTCTGCTACCCTTCGTCCTAATCCTTTCCCTCCAAAGACAAGCCATGAACACTGTCAATTTCTGACGTACATGAGAGACACAGACAGCGGTGATAAGAGGAATAATTCGTTTCCACGAACCCTTATCGTGGAGCTGCTTCAGGATAATTAGAAGTGGGTGAGTAGAGGAAAGAGGATTATTTTTCTTTATCATCATCATCCATTTAATTGGTTGAAAAATAGCAGGGTTTGCAGCTCTACGCGGAGAAGCAGCACCTACAGTCCTCTGACAAACGTGCAACAAACACAGCATATATAATTTATTCAATTAGCACAATAGCACATCTGTTGTGCTAGTTGTAAGCAGTTGTAATTATTTCTGTGGGATGAAGTAAATAACTGCAATCTAACGTGGAGATTCACGCGTTGAGTTCAGGTAGAGTGGAATATGATGATGGAATAGAAACACAAAGTTCTAGCAAATCACTGCCCAAAAAAAAAGTACTTCACATTTTTGTCACTAAGTTAATGAATACAAATCTTGCGTTAGATCTTATTTAGTTGGAAAAAGAGTCCTCAGATCATTTAGAGTTTAGAGTCATTGGATAAATGTGAAAAGATGATGCTCTGTTTGACTTAGACAGACTTTATTGATCCACATGGGAAATTGCTTAAAGGGTTCAATTGTGACATTAAGTGAAAACAATAATATTTCAAAAAATTGCATCAATTGTTTCAAAAAGATACTCAGACTCCTGGCTTGATATTTGGAATCATTTTGCCCAGAACTATTTTAAGGCCTGTGGGTTTTTCACTCCACATTATATTTATTCATCTAAATATAAACCATGACACTCAGATTTTTTTTTTAGAATTTGATTGCAAAAAACTTTTTTTTTTAGATTTTAGCGAGCAAACATCAAAACCTTTTTTGTTTGTTTGAATATCACTCAAGAGTTTGCGAGTCAAAGAGTTTTGTCAATTCAAGAAATAAACAACAATAAGAGGACGTACAGTGTCTTTTAATAGACTTTTTTTACATGCATATTGTAAATTAAATTCTAGAATATTAATTGAGATAATCTCAGACTTTTTCCTTCGGTGATGAACAAAAACCGAAAATTTTTGGTCTATAGTTGACATTTCTGTGTCCACGTTTTGACAGGATAAGACTACAGTACGTGAAGACCGCTGGTTTGTTTGCACAAGCTGGTGATTTTTTTTAATGGTTTGTTGACAGTGACTAATAGTTAAAAGTCATTAAAGATTTACGTGATGTTCATGCACCATTAGTCCAGAGCACATTAATTCAGTTGAACTCATTATTACATATTATTCCTACACATCGCCTGCACTAATTTCTGCATGTATCAGTGACCTCTAATGCCCCCTACCACCAATCAAATCACTGTCTCGCTACTGCACTGATTTTTTTTTGGGATACAGTGAAGAAAAAACAATAATTATATTGCAATTGATGTATTGTATTTAAAAACAAAAAGGCAGGAAACAGGAAATAGGATGATTGAAGAGTTTGAGGGAGACAAATATTGTCACAGATGTGAAAATATGATGGTATTTCCTGGGAGAAAAGCCTCAGTCTGAGATCAGTGGTGGAAACAGAAGACAAAACAACAACAACAAAGCCCTGTTTACCAGTCAGCTCACAGTATAGTGTAGTGTAGTGGAGCAACACACATGGTACAGTGAGCTGACACGCCAGGCTTCACCGTACTGGACGTGAGAAAGCGATGATCCACAGTGGAAGGATATAGGAGCCATGGGAAAGCAGCAAACACTAACACACACAAATCTACACAATCTCTCAGAACACAACAACAAACACATGATACGCTGGATTAGATCACTCATCACATCACACAGCTGCTGAGGTTTCTAAGCTCAAAGTTAATAGCACCATGTTGTTCAGTGCCACAGACGGACCCTGTGAGGAGAGGGAGGAGAGTGGGAGTCAGAGTTCAGATTCATTCAACCACCACAGGAAGAGAGGGGAAAAGGAAAATACAATTTCTCTGACAACAATGGGGACGTTTCACATTATTACTTTTGTATAATGTGGCAGAGCACGGACTGTGTAACAAACAGACATTAGCCGTGGGTGAAGTGAGGTGAAGTGCTGGGAATGGTTCCTGTGGTGCCAGATGTTAATCTGCATGAATGGAAAGCAGTGGGAAGGGTGATGAAGGGTTCTCTGGTCTAGATTCAGGACCACACAGTGTAGGAGCGGTCACTGCTTCTGCCTTACAAGAAAGAGATACCTGGTTTGAACCCAAGTGGAAACAGATCATACTACTGTATATATACATATATTAGGGATGTAGAAATTAATCACTTTGGATCAGTTTGGATCTAACTGAACCGAATCAGATCGAACTGGATCGATGAATCGTTCCTGAATCGGATTGTTATGTGAGTGAATCGTCATACACCTAATATACACTATACATATATATATATACATATATCCATATATATACATATAAATATATATATATTAGGGGTGTGCAAATTAATCGTTTTGGATTGGTTTGGATTGAACTGAACCAAATCGGATCGAAGCCTGTGAATCGAGATACGAATCGGATCGTTATGTGAGTGAATCGTCACACCCCCAATATATATACGTTGTGTGAGTGAATCGTCACACCCTAATATATATAAATATATATATATAATATATATATATATAAATATGTGTATATATATATTTATAGATATATATGTATATATACAGTATATGATCTCAAAAAATTATAAGACCACCATTGTTTTCTTCAATTTCTTGTTCATTTTCATGCCTGGTACCACTAAAGGTGTATTACCTGAATAATACAATGAAAAGGAAAACACAGCATACCCAATATATATATATATATACATACAGTATATCAATATATACATAATCATATGTATACATACAGTATATATACTGTATATATGTATACATGTTGTGTTTCCCATGCTATTTTTTTCCTTTACGTAAAGATAAGACTGTTTTTCATTTCCTTTTGGTTTTCATTGCAGAAAACAAGGTAGTTGACATATATGTATATCCAACAAACGTAAAACTGGCACCAAACCTCTGAAGAGGACTTTTTCCCTCCAGTTTTTTCCCAAACTGATTAAATGTTGTATTTAATAAAACCAGAAGCTGATAATTGACCATGTGAGTGTGTATGTTGGTTGTCCAGACAGGCCTCATTTTTACAAAGACCCTGCTTTTGCAAGTCCTGTTTCCAAAATCAATAACCCATTCTGTATTTTCTTCTTGGTCTTCACTTTACAACCAGGTGGACTTAATCTACTTCATATATTTGTGTAAGTCAATTTCTGAGGGCACTTTTGATGCTGCTTGTGCAATTCCACTGTAATGTCCTCATTAAAATGTCCTCTGAAGTAAAAAAAATGAGAGAAAAACACACACAGTCAATACCATAACAACTACCACAGGCCATTATACTGCTCTTATCCCTCATTTCATGCAATTCTTTCCTATTTAAAGCTCTCTCTTTCTCTCCCGGTGTTTCTTTAAATGTTCAGTTTAAGGGATGTTTGTGTTAACAATGTCCTAATCTGCCAGGTGAAGACGTGAGGTGATATCTCAGCAGGTTGGAGGAGGACAGGAGGGAAATAAAGGAGAACTGGTGCTAAATGTTGGGGGAAAACAAAAGCCGGAGAGAAAAAGAGAAGAGAGGTGGAGAGACAGCGAGACAGAGAGACGCAGATGGCAGGGAGGGGAGACAGTATGGGAGGAAGGAGGGAGACAGGGGAATGATGATGCTCTGGAAGTCTTCCTCCTGTTCCATCAGCAGAAGCCTGGCGGAGGGAAAGTGCAGTAATGAGAACAGCTGCAGTGGACACACACACACACGGAGCAGGTAAACACACTTTTCACACACTCACACACATACACAAACACACTCCAACTCACCCTCGCACTCGAAGGCCTGCAACATGGTGGTGTATGTGGACCCCAGCCAGGAGGTGTAGCTCCCCAGCACCCTCTGCAGGTGGTGGGTGGCGTCACTGAAGAGCAGATCAGTTCCGCCGTAGCTGGATGAGTCAAACATCCGGAAGCCTTCAGTGGAGTTTCCAAACACAGTCTGGAGGAGACACGAGTGTGTGTGATGACACAGAATGTGTTAGGTGTGTGTGGGCGTGTACATGGTGTGCACCCGTGAGTTACCAAGATCATGTGACATGAGGTGTGTGAATTAGAAAAAAGTTTTAATTTTAAAACAACTTTTATGGATCATTAAATGTTTTTTCAGTATTTACAAAAAACTGTCATAAAAGTAACATTTAGCAACTGTTTCCAAGTTTATGAACATTTTTAGCTATTTTTGGCATTTTCTTGATTACATTTATGATCATAACCATTTAGAACGTAGGGATATCAAACTCATTTTCACCATCTTCAATGGCATTTTAATGTTTCTGAAGTTGATTATTTTGTATTCAAGCTAACTCAAATAGTTCCTGCAGGGCCACAAGAAAAGACTTCATGCCACAAATGGTCCACAGGCCTTCAGTTTGACAAATGTGATATTTTTTAAATTCATTTTTTTTTTTTTTTATCTTCATCTGTTTGTTTGTTGCCGGGTCGCAGGGGCAGCTTGCACCACTCGAATCATTTTTATGACCCGAGTCCTCTACCTTAACCACTAGGCCACCACTGCTGCCCTTTATTTATTTATTTATTATGTAATTTTTTTTTTTAATTTTCGTCTTTATTTGCTTTTTCTTTCAGCTTCCCTAGTATCTTCTGCTGTTTCTTTGCATTTTAATTGACCAAGACAGTAGAGCAACCATGCAGCAAAAGACATTTGTTTGTAAACATTCATTTTAAAGGGATCGTTAAAACAATATTGCTACCAGCGTTTCAAGGACAAGTTCAATTGTCCTCAGCCAATTTGGCATTATCATCTTGGTAACCCGCGCCCCTGGTGTCATCACAGAGGGTATCAGTCATCCTGGCGTCTTCCACACACTCAGTAATAAAGACGGCAGGTAGGCTGTTAGCAGATCTCTCCCTCAGATCAATAACCCAGACTCCATATGGGAGTAATATTTATATATACATCGCAGTCTCGCTACAGCTGTGAGACATAATGCGTTCTCCAGCCCACCTGTAAACGTTCCAGGAACTTCCAGACGCGACATTTGTCCTCCATTCTCACCACCACGGCATTGGCGGGGACAGCTGCCAGGTGGCAGCGTTGGTGCTCATTCAGACCCGCCTCGGTGCCATCTGGACACAGCAGCTTCAGGTCGTCCAGCTCCAAGTCCAGAGCCCAGGACTCCTGGTTCTTACCTTAGCAGGAGAGGAACAGAGAGTGTGACATGTCTAAATTAACCAATGAAAAAAAGAGAATAAATGAGTGACTCTGACTACAACAATGAGATGATGACTTTACAGTTCTGGTATACATACATACCAGGGGGGTGCAAATCGTTCTGAGTGTACCAGTCCAAAAATCCCTGATCAATTGATAATGCAGCAAAACGGTCCGATGGTTCGGATATTTGTCCATGGATCAGATTCCTGCTCTATGGCCCCGCCCAACTTTACGTTAGACATCCACAGATCTGCCTCTACCAGATTTTTCTTCCTCCTCCTCAATGACTCAATGTATTTTTGTAAATTTTTATGTTAGAACCAACTCAAAAAAGTTTTCATCACAGTCTACACCTGGCTTTGGTCTCCAAGTTGGAGCCTGACGCACAAAAGAAAGGATTTGTCAAGTCCAGAGTGGCTCTCTAGTCTTACACAGTCTATTAGTCCATGTAACCGTAGACAGGTTTAAGTCTTGGATAAAGATTTCGTAGTGTACTGGAGTAAAGTGTTAGTCGAGTCAATGACCTCGAAAATCCTTTGAATAAAAGTCAAAAGTTAAGATCCAGGGAGTTCAATTAGAGGTCAAAATTCCCAGTCTTCAGAAGTTAGACTCAAGTTTGGAAAACAGAGTTACTTCCATTGAAGAAATAATGCTGACTGGAGTTCAAGTCCAGCTTGCATTACTAACATTAAAGTTGTTAAAGAAAAATGCAGATAATCTCAGTTGAGTTTCTTGGATTTCTTGTCTCAGTCCAAATCACTGAAGAAGAATCCAACCCTATACAGGACCATCGATATGATACCTCGCTTAGCAAACAATACTACATTAACTAGGCACCAGTACAGAACGCAGCACCAGATTAAACCATGTTTTTTGTATTTATATATTTAATTCTTAAGAAATTTTAAGTTACAATTAAACATTTGACCCTTAATTCCTTAGCATCAAACTAGCTAGAAACGCCACCAGGCCAACGGCACTGACTCCAGACATTTCTGAACCATATGAGACAGTGTGCTTGGTTGAACAACCAAAGCTGGTCCAAACTGCTCCTTCTCAGCAGTAGCACCAGACTCAGTGTAGCATGACCATGATAATGATCACCATTCATTCTGGAATTGGCCCACGGCTAAGGAGCAGATGCCACTGTGTGAGGAATCGGGGCCAAAATATATTCCTACAAACAAACACACCTCACCTCACCTAACTTTACCTCCTTGACTCTTAGCTCGTTTTCCTCATTGCTCATCACATAACACACAAACAGACATACGGTAATCTCCTACCTAAAAAAATCATCTTTGTTTCCTTGTTTCCTTTTAACAGTCGCTGTTATGCTGAGAAATATTGTCAAACACTGACACCGTGTGGTCTGCCGGTGATGAGCGCATTCTATTGTCTTAGTCCAACATAACATTTCTGAAAAAACAAACCTCGAATAACACTTTTAAACTAGCGTTTCATTTCAATTAATTGTTATTGTTTGTTTACATTTGTGTTCTTGTCATAAAAGAATATGGAATTATTCCCTTTTGGTAAATTAGCTTTGTGTTGCCAAAGCTAATTTGCTAACAGGTTGCTGTTGCTAAAGGCTTGCTAATATACGTCTGAAAGTTTTGTGGTTTGTCTCTTGTTAGCAGTGATGGTCTAGTGGTTACGGAAGCAGACTTGGGTCTACAGGGCTTGAGGTTAAAATCCAAATCACTCTGCTCCACTGGAAGTTATATGGGTCTGGACGGTGCTATGCTCAGAGCACCTCAGTAGCAACCTGTCAGGTGGTGGATTCAGACCTGAAGCCTTGCGGACCCCAAACCTAAATCTGCTTCCTTAACCACTAGGTCACCACTGCGGTCAATCGAAAATTGTGATTAAAAGAAAAAGGAAACAAAGTGTCTGCCTGTGGAAAACATCAATCATGACAAAGGAAATTGTTAGATTTACTTTACATATAAAATAATAAAAATATCCATCACCAACTACAGACTGGTCTGGTCTACCAAACACTGACCGTCCACGTTGTCAAAGACTGTGGTGTGTTTGACAAAGGCCACGTCCCCCAGGTTTTCAGCCACACACCTGTGGAGACAACAATCAGTAATCGCACAAACACACACACACTCATATAAATCAGATGTGTTTCCTTTACTGTAGAAAGACTCCGGGGCTTGGAAAATGAACAGCAGTGTCAGTGGGAGTTAACTCTACTCTATGGGCTGTTATTACTGAACCTAAAGGAAATGAGCCTTAATTTCCCTCCTTTTCACATAAAGGCTTAAACCAAAGGCCCGTTGACTGAGTGGAGCTGCACAGTAATATGGATGTGAATTAACGCCAGTCTACTGTGTGTAATTATAACAGGCAGGAAAGAAGTCAAATAGCCATTAAAGGCACTCGCAGCTCGGAGGAAATGACCAGTGGATGTGTTAACAGCTTCTGTAAAAGGACATAATAATGTGTTCTTCTACTCTCTATACCTTTAACAACTCTTATTGGATTCTTAACTGCTAACGCTTGTTTAGAACTTTATTGCAAAAAGGCCCAAAGTCTGGTCTAGTTTTGTTTTTTTTGACCAGTTTCCTCTGATTTAAACAGTTAGTGAGGCATCGCATCAACACCCTTGAAGTTGTCATTTGACCTCTTTGTTAGTATTTTTCGACATTTTTTTTTTTGGACATTTTTAATATTTACTGTATTTGGCTTCCATTGGGTGTACGTTTTACCAATTGTTTCTGTTTGTGTTTAAAATCAATGGTGCCCAATTAGTAGATCAGGATCTACCAGTAGATCGCAAAGAGAGTAATGGTTGATCATGAGCATCTTTTATTATAGAAAACCCTTTGAATTGATTTATAATCTTCCATACAGCCACATATATTATAATCTGTATATAAGCTTTATATAAAGTACTGTATATTGAACTAAATATAGATTTATATATTATCAAAATAGGTAGATCACTTTGGTGAGGCCAGCTGAAAAGGAGCTCCTTAGCTTAAGTGTGGACATCAATGTTTTATATACCGTACATATATGTGTGTGTATACATGTATATGTATTGAGTTACATAATATATATATATACTATAATATACATAATAATATACATATATATGTATACGCATACAGATTTATTTTATCCTTTCCTTGTAATTGTATATATATATATATATTTGAATATATGTATATATTTATACATATAAATATATATATTTAGTACTGGAATTATTGTTAAATATATTCAAATGTATGTTCCAAATTATATACTGTATGTTTCTTTTAGAAAATCTAATAATATAGAATATATTCTTATATAATATATTGAAATAGAAAAATTTATATTTTACAGTTTCAACCCTCATTTCTTTGACCCAGAGGCCATGTCTCTGTCTTTTTTTTTATTTCTTATTTTGCTTTAACAAATCTTATCCCTCACTGTTAGAAGAATGGATCTACTGGTCAGATTGTCTTTTCTTTCTGACGACAGCTTTGGAAGAAGACAGTTTGTGTGTTTGCCAGTGTTGTACCTCAGCGCTCCGGCCTCTCCGTAGTGTCTCTCTCTGTAGTTGCTGGCACAGATGTGTCGGTCGTTCTCGTCTCCGATGCAGGCCTCACACAGATTTCTGGGGTTCATGCCTCTGGGGTCATGCTGGGGGTCTTTGGCCCCTGGCACACAGCTGTAACCAAAAAAGTTTCCCACCGCTATGGGGACAATTAGGGAGAGAGCAAATCAGGAGACAGGACAAGAAAGACTTGACTCACTTTTAAATATCTATAGATTTTTCATTTTCGTCAAATGACTTTACCTCCTGTTGTTTAACTCTTTATAACTAACTTTTTATTATTTTAACTGAAATCTCTTTTGTCTATAGAATCATGTCCATATTTATATTGAATTTAATTTGAAATTCATCTCTACTTTTCAGAATCTTCCAGTTTGAAGAATGTGACTTTTCCTTACATAACACTACTTCTTTCATTCTGTCTTTCCCACAAATGCACTTTTGAGTCTCACATTCACAGATGCACTGTTCTGTAACTGACTCCTCCTTATCTCCTCTTTCCTGTGCTCCCCTTTTACACTTCACCTCCTTCGTTCCACCTTACTGCTCCTCCTCCTTCTCAAACCTCTCATATACCATCTACACAAAGACTTACACATCACTTCAGCACACACCACTCTTTCTCCCGAACCTTTGTGGAACTCTGTCTTACCTTTGGGGAAGTTACACTGCTCCCCTACACTGATCTGGGAAGTGTTGACCAGGTAGCCGATAGGAACGGTCCATCCCACGGTAGTCCTCATACCGGGATGACAGGAGCTGCGTTCGTGCATCTCAAGCAGGGAAAGGTCTGCGGACGAGCTCCGAGCCATGGCCACCACGTAGTAGCTGATTCCATCTGAAGTTAACCAAGAAGTCAACAGGTATTGTTTATCATATTCAGATTAAATATAAAGAAGAAAAAGGTTCACTGAACGGCCACATCAACTGACAATGTCCAATAAAAAATGGTGAAAATGCAATGAAATATCAATTTCCCACAGATTCAAAATAATACTGGAGACTGTGGGCCAGGATTTTGAGAACTATAGGGTTTAGCAAAAAATGTGAAAAGCAAATTTATTAAATACAATAACGTACCGTATATTTACTTGTAAAGAACACAATACAATACAGTCGATAACCAGGAGAAGTTGAGATTGATACAGTAAATTTATTTTCTTATCAATACTGCCCTGCGCTCGGGGCACTTGGTGGCCTAGTGGTTGAGGATGCAGATTTGGGTCCATAAGGCCCCTGGTTTGAATCCCCCTACTCCCAAGTTACTAGTATTGTCCACACACCAATCCCTGGGCAGTGGCTTAGTTAGCAGCCCCCTGCTCACTACGGTGATGGGTTAAATGCATAATTTCCTGAAGGATACTTCTAAGGGATTAAAGTTCTGGATGAAGTTGAATAATGCAACAAAGCCAAAAATCTCAATTCAAATACTCACGCGCATTCATAGCAGTGTTTACCACTATGTGTATCTAGCATTGTTGACTCGCAGTGAAAACCCTCTATAAAGCTTGTGGGCCACACTAACATTCAACTTATCATCAAAGTTTGGGCCATAGAATATCGTTCTATGGGCTGCAAATGGCCCACAGGCTGCAGGTTTGAAACCACTGTTTGAGAGACTACCAAAATCAAATAATAAATTCATGTGACATTTTTATGCTTATCTTTTTATGCTTACTATTTTTTAAGCCTAAACGCTACCGCAGGTCCTTCATTCCCTCAGCAGACAGACTTCACTTTCAACTTATGTATATTTGTACTTTTTATAGTAATTTTTATAAAATTTTCCACTTACATTTTTAATAACATTTTTCTACTTTTTTATTAATTTGTTATTGGCGTATACATGAAAATATTTTCTTTTCTATTTTTTTATTTTTTATATCTTTTTGTTATTTTTCTCATTCTTCTAATTTTGGTGGAGCTACTATAAAAAGTTTCCCTATTGGGGTTGGAACAATAAACTATTCTATTCTATCATTAAGCTTAGTTACTAACTTCTGCTAAGCTCTGACAATTTTGTTTCTATGAGAATTATTTACGGTGTCAATTTATTATATATATATATATATGAAAATGTAATGAAATGAAAAATTTAATGAATGTTATATATTTTTTGACTGTTTTTAAAAACTTCATTTTAGATCTCATCTTTACGCTGTATGTAGAGTACTGTAGCTTTACTCCCAAGCCTTAAGCATATAGACAACAATTCCCATTGCTATTCTGAGTAATGGTCTTTTCCTTACCAACTCCGTTGTGTGATTCTCCTGCGGCCAGCTCCAGTCCGTGACATAATCCAGCAGCATAAATGTCATCTGCAAACATGGAAGCAGCATCTGCTGTTCCATTCTGGGGGAAAACGCGTTAAAATTCATCAACATCAGAAACTCTGATAAACCCACACATAACATGTATTGATAGAGACTGTCTTCTATTATTTCTCCGTCTCTACCTTGATTTTGTCCATACAGTCTCTGGTGTCCAGGCCTCGAACACATTGCAAAGTTCCTCTGATATTCAGAGCTGTGGCATTTCCAGCCAAGTCCAGACACTTTTGTTCTTCAGCATCAGACAACACGCACCAGGTGACTGGGAACCACAGCTTATATTAGTTGATGGTTGACTCCAAGACGAAGATGTATTAGCAGATATCAAACTCCTTACCTGTAGTTTTTTGACTGGGGATGCTGCTGACAGAGAGGAGCGGAAGGAGAAGTAGTAAAGCCACCAAAAGCCTTGATGCTAAACGCTCCATGTCGACTCCTATGGAAATCCTATTTGTCAGAAAATGGATGGAGAACAACTGGATGTCATTGAAAAAAGTCACCAGGCTTCTTCCTCCCTCTCTTATAACCTGGTCCTGAGACTCAGAGAGAGGGAGACACGTGGGGGGGTGAGGCAGAGTGGGCTGGACATGGAAAGAAGAAAACATCACATTATTCCTCAGCCCCCTCCTCAGAAGATAATCCTTACCTCCATCTCATCTCAAGATAACTGTATTGCGTTTCCCTCTCTAATTATCCTCTGAGACTTATCCCCGGTGGAGACGACGGTGTTGGACTCACGGAGGCTCGGAGTAAGTCAGGTCACCTGGCACAGAGTGTCAACCTGTGGTCTTTAATTAAAAAAGCTGTGGACAATGTGTCTCTGTCCTGGAGCCGTGATGGTGGAGAACAGATACTGGTCTAGTCCTGCTCCCCACCACCTGAGACCCCAGGACCAGGTTTAGGTAGAATAAACAGCACAGGCTTTTGTTCACAGCCACAGGAGCTGGTGGAGGGAAAACGTTGGCCACTGGATACACACTCTTGAGTACACCGTCACACACTCAGTGCCATTTACAGTGTCTTGAGCAAGAATTAAACAAACCAATGCCCCTTAAGTGGTGGTTTCTCGCAGTTGTGGGTCAATCTATAAAGGTTTGCAGATGTATGTTTACAGCTCTACAAAGAGCATAATAAACTTTTAGTCCAAACCTCTTACATTTAAAGAGAACGATAAAAATTATGTTCTGCTGGCAGGTTCCCCTGGGGCTGCTACAATGCAGTTCTATTACAAGTGGACAAAAAATAGATGGAAGGATGGATGATAAAAATTTGAAAAAAAAATGTATTGTACTATTTAGAGGAAATTAATCAACAGAGCACAACAATAACAGTGTATTTGGATAGACATTCTGTGTGATTGATGGCTGACTGTTCAGAGGGAACCTGGTTTCATGCAAAATGAATTCACATTGTTGTCTGCAATCTTTATTTTCTTCTTAACACATCACCAAAGAGAACAGTGGGCGGCTTTAAACTCAGTGCATCTCAGTGGTAACTTGGGAGTTGGACTCAATCCTGAGACCCTCTGGTCCTTAGTCTGGGTCCTTAAACCACTGAGCCCCTTCTTCAATAGAAAAATAGAAAATAACAAAAGCAATAGTCAAAAAATAATAACAATAATAATTGAGAAAATAACCAAAAAGTAAAAGAAAAATAATGCTACATAAATAAATAAGATTTAATAACTAGTTTATAAGATTAAGTTGACTTTAGTTCATAATTACCAGCACCAGTAATTTACGTCCCTTTCCAACAATTTACAATACATATTAATAAGAACCCTATAGCAAGAGTAAATGTATTTTGAAACATTTTGCAGGGTTTTTTTTAGAATTTAATTTTTTACCAATTGAACTAGCGTATATTGGACACTTACCGGTCAAAAATTAAAAGAAAAAATTGTTTTCTGGGTATTAAATATTATTATTGTCCAAACACATGTGAGCTTTCAGTTTCACAATAATAGCACACACATTTAAACTCGTCTACACTGAAAACAGTTAGTTATCCAGTATGGCCACCGTAAAGATATTCCAATGTTATCAACACGAACAATTCATACCTTAACACCAGTGTGGTTTCAGCACGAGCTGTCACTCGGTGCCGCGCAAAGAAGTGAGAAGGTAGTTAAAAGCGTGTTTCACTGAAACAAAATGTGTATATACGTATTTATTTAGTAAAATAATAATACAAAGTTAAAAAAAGTTAATATTTAATTATCTCTCTTGAATGTGTAACACCGGTTAAGACGTAGAAAAGGG
This sequence comes from Paraplagusia blochii, assembly GCA_016785265.1. Lineage (NCBI taxonomy): Eukaryota > Metazoa > Chordata > Actinopteri > Pleuronectiformes > Cynoglossidae > Paraplagusia > Paraplagusia blochii. The sequence goes on from JAFBJS010003768.1 coordinate 40,187, forward strand.
TGGGCGGACAAAACCGTCTGGAAAACTTCTAGACTGTTACAGGTTATAAAACATCGCTAAATAATCATATTAAATTTTCTAACGAATTATTTTTATTATTTTATTACCGTGCTACTTAATGTATTTTTGTATAGTTTACGTAATTTCTACGATGTACAAGAGGAGCGGGGGAATTATTTATTTTCCCTCTGTCGACGTGTTGTGCGAAATTTCGTCCTCCTGCAGCAATCTGCGCCCCATAATGCACCGCGGGGTTATGTTTTGGATGATGTCACGCGTATGTGAACGCGAGTCGCTGCCACAGAGTGGGCAGGGCTGTGGTCTCGCTGTCTGCCAGTGATATTCTTATATTTACACCATTAACGGTATGCTGACCGAATGAAACGGATTTCTAAACGCGACAGAATGAGTTAGAAACAGATTCGCAGCCGTGCCAGGTAAGTGTTTGTCAATTTATTCGATAACTCTTAAGTTTAAGACTAGCTTTCTCCCTGTGCTGCCGGGTTGCGCTTTGTTGCAGCACTGTTAGCTTCTAGCTCGCGCGGCTAACTGGCGATAGTCGTCTGAGTGAGTGGCGCCACCGAGGCGCCTGGAGTCGGTCAATAAAACCTCCTGTTGACGGCCTGTTAGCCGCAGACAACAGCCGTACACAGGGCACGTTTGTGGTGTTCATCACGGTGCTGCGGATAACTGCGCGTTTTAGGCTATTCCAGCAAAAGAAGAAACTTAATATGGCTTTCTTTAATGTAGTGTTACGGACAACACGAATATGTGTACATGTATTTCTATACATATATATATATAATCATATGTTATTGACCGTTAATACAGCGTAGGCATCAGATAGATAATGGGCATCCAGTTGGTCGTAAATCATATAATGAAATTACAAATTTTAGCAAATGTAAATACTACTTAAATTGCATGACAGCACTGATTTATCATGTCCATTCCATCTATTGTAATAATTATTCGATAATAACATTACACTAAATACAGGCAGACTGCCAATTGTAATTAAACGTTTATTTCAGAAATCGTTAGAATTCAACGATTTACTTATTTGGGAAGTTTTTAATAAATCAATGGTCACTGTTGTAACGAAACAAATAAATGCTCCACTGGAGTTGTTTTCCATAGTTAGAAAGGAATTGGATTTAATTTGGAGAACAAATATGATTAATCAATGGTTGGTATACACAAAGCCTTCTTCCAGAGGGAGGCTTGTCTTCTTGGTTACACCCATCAACCATATTTTCTCTCAGAATGTGAGAAGGATTTATATAAATAGCCATTGAGCTCTATAGAAAAGACCTGAAACTGTACACTGACACCTTTGGGAATAATTCTTATATAATTTACCTTTATTATCATGCTGGTTTCACTGGTTCTCTTCCAATTAGTGGTCAGTCCTGGGTCTCCATCCTGCAAAAAGCGTTGTTCAGCATTGTTTAAATTATGTCATTTTGTTCTATTTATTTGGATTTTTTTTTAATGAATTGGGAATATATTGCACATATAACCTGCATCTCTTATGGGTTACTGTTGGAACATTATACACTAATTTAATTTTGTCTTCTTGTCTGGCTCAGAGTTGAAACTATAGAAGGACAGTGATTAAAATCTAAACAGTGTTGAACTCATATGAACTCTTACCAACTGTTCTTCGTCTTCCCTCCTCTTCCCACAGTCAGTGCACTGAAACATGGGTGGTTGTAGTGTTCAGGTCCTCCTGCTGCTCCTGCTGCTGGCCCTGCAGACATCAGCCGAGGGCTCAGGTATACCGTTCAGGATTCTCAGACATTTTTTTCGATAAAATAAAGAACAATAACTAATCCTGTCTTTTAAACTCATAACTTCAAGTGCAATGTTTTTTTTTCAATGCAACCTAAATGTCCAAGCTATGGATAAGAGTTTACACTGTGGTTTCTCATTTTTAGACCTGAAAACAATAGGCTTTGTTTTCTTCTGTTAACAAGCAGTGAGTGGTGATAGCCTTTTTGGTCCGAGAATGTCCTTTTCTTTGCTAATACATGTTTAGTTGCACTTTAGCAGATGGACTCGTCCTCACTTGTTTGTGTTGTTGGAGAGATTGTTGGTGCGAGCCTCTCGTTTGGCTCTGTGCCACTTCAAATCCTGTGTTTGTGTGAAACAGCAGGAGCGCAAAATGAACTGGTGTCTCCTGCTCCACAGATGGACAGTTGGTGTGTCTGTGTCACAGCCGAACATGCCCGCAGGTCATGCGCTGCCAGGGAACCCAGTGCTTCTCCTCCGTCAAAGTGGGCGGCCGTGGTAGCAGAGAAGAAGGGGTGGAGTTTGAGAACGGCTGCCTGAATGGTCTGGAGAAAACCCTGTTACACTGCTCCACCGCTCCATCCTCCCGGCAGGCGATCATCTGCTGCTCTGAGAACATGTGCAACAACAACATCAGCAGGAACTCGCTCATGTCGCTGCTTCCCTCAGGTAGGTAGACCACAGGGACGTTAGCAGGACAGCATTTCAAAGTTCTGTTACTGGTTTCTACACCATGTCTTTGTCCTTCAAAGATGAGCCAGAAGGCGAGCCGGTACGGTACCGTGTTGAGACCTTGGCTCTCTTCGTGCTCGGCCCAGTGGTGGTTCTGGCTCTGCTGTCTGCTGTGTCTGTGCTGGCCTGCAGGAGGCTGCATCACGGCCGTCTGCAGCGGCTGCAGGAATTCGACACCGAGCAGGGAGCCATAGACGGGCTCATCTCCTCCAACGTGGGAGACAGCACTTTAGCGGTAAGAGACACCACTCCACGTTCCTTGCTGTAGCAGTAAACAAAGAATTCGGCCAAATTTTACGTTACATCCTGCCGTGCTCATTCCCGCGTCTGTCTATAGGACCTGTTGTCCCACTCTTGTACATCCGGCAGTGGCTCCGGTCTGCCATTCCTGGTCCAGAGAACTGTGGCCCGGCAGATCAGTCTGGTGGAGTGCGTAGGTAGGTTTTTAACAACAAAAACATGCTCCACCCAGATTACTTACTGTAGTAACGGTGTTACATTATCATTAGAAAACCATAGATCTGTAGTCTCTCTCTTTCAGTTTTTTTCCCTTTAGATCACAGTAACTCCTACAATATTGGAGTTTTTTTTGTCCTGACTTTCTCTCAGTGCAGTTAATTTAATTTTCCACAGAATAAATATCACTTTGTTCCCGACCTCTGAATAGTAGACTGTCTTGTTAACATAAAATACATTGTGATGTACACAGACAAATTAGTTTAAATGGCAGTATGTGGGTCAAATGCTGTTGGCTCATGCTTGGTGCTAGAGTTCACTACAATACAGACTAAACTAGTTTGAAATTGGCCACAGTCTATTTCCTGGTGTGTTTCTGCGGCTGATGTAGAAACATCAGATTTACAGCCAAAAAAAAAAAAAAAACATGCTCCACCCAGATTACTTACTGTAGATGATCTGAAAATAAATACAGATATTTCAGAAAAGTGCATTATTCTAAATGTATTAATGTTATTACTAACAGGTTCAGTAAAAAAAAACAATTTTGAAAGTCTTTGTAGCTCAGATAGACTGCCACAAGAGGCACTATTGAGTACGTGTTTCCACACATGATAACCGCTAACCCAGTGGCGTCAAACTCAATTTCACCGTGGGCCAGAGTTTAAAACTGGCATGAAGTCACAGGACAAAATTCAATATGTATTGAAAAAAAAAAAAAAAAAAAATGTAAATATTTCCGCTACTTGAGAAATTAAATGCAGGGGGG
>JAFBJS010003768.1:44251-58501 GCA_016785265.1 Paraplagusia blochii
ACGTGTTACCACACATGATAACCGCTAACCCAGTGGTGTCTCAACTCAATTTCACCGTGAGCCAGAGTTTAAAACTGGCGTGAAGTCACATGACAAAATTCAATATGTATTGAAAGATTAACTGTAAACTGTTAATGTTATAATCAACACATGAGAAATTATATGAAAAATAATTCACACATCAGTGGTATTTATTTGTTATTCTGTCTTTCTTATTCTTTCCAGATCATTTTTAATGTAAATATTCCTTGACAGGACAAAATGCATGTGCTAGAACAAAAAATAATGTCTACATACTGGTGGGCCAACACTAGAACACGTTTGATTTTATTGCGGGCCAGATATAATTATACTGTGGGCCAGATAAACTATGTTAGAAAAATGAATCATCAATTGGTTACCTGTCATTGCTGTTACTTTCCTTTACTCTTAACCTGAATAATTTTATTAAAGAAAAACTGTCTGGGGAATGCTGTTAATCTGTATATTTAATCTAATATTTATTCTCACTTTCTTTACAACTTTCCTCTTTTGTTTTCAGGAAAAGGGAGGTATGGAGAGGTTTGGCGAGGTCAGTGGCAGGGAGAGAACGTCGCTGTGAAGATTTTCTCCTCCAGGGATGAGAAGTCCTGGTTCAGAGAGACAGAGATCTACAACACTGTGCTGCTAAGACATGAAAATATACTGGGTGAGTCCAACTATGAACAGTGGTCCGTAAATAGTATAAATTGCAATAGAAAGTGAACTGAAGTACCATGTAAATACTTTTTTTTGCTACAGTTTTACAGTCACAATGGTTAAGCCTTTTCTTGAAAGTATATCGCTGATTTTTTTTTTTTTTTGTTTTATTTTTGATGTGTATGTGAGCCAACTCTTGTCTCATAAAAAATTTGAATTTACCATTTGTGTTCTGAGCACACATTATCAATGAATAGCAAAAAAACAAAAAAGAGTTATTAGATTTTATCAGTAAAATAAGGAATAAATAAACCCCACGTGACAGCAGTGACTGACATACTGTGATTGATTATCAGGTTTCATGGCATCTGACATGACGTCCCGAAACTCCAGCACCCAGCTGTGGCTCATCACCCACTACCACGAGAACGGATCGCTCTATGACTACTTGCAACGAGTCGCCGTGGAAACCTCAGAGGGTCTGGCGATGGCGGCGTCGATAGCATGTGGTCTGGTTCACCTGCACACGGAGATCTTTGGCACCGAGGGGAAACCGGCCATCGCACACCGAGACCTGAAGAGCAAAAACATTCTGGTCACAAAGGAGCTTCGCTGCTGCATTGCAGATCTAGGTCAGTCACATAGTATTCTTATTAAGGAAGTCTGCTAGCATGATTTAGAATAGTCATTTAGCCTGGGTACTCTTAATAATGCTTTTCATCACCTTAGAGCAGGGGTGTCAAACTCAATTTCACAGTGGACCACAATTAAAAACTGTTATGAAGTCACGGGCCAGACTGAATATTTATTGAAAAATAAGCTGAAAATATTTCCCCTTCTCCAGATATTAAATGCAGGGGCAGTGCTAGGGTCTCCTGGGGCTCCTAGCAAGATATCGCTGGGACCCCATACCCAAGTGCCAGCAGCCTGGGTCTGAGTATTCCTCATATTTAATATTGTTTTTTTTTTTTCATGTGGATCCACTGAATCTGGATCAGCCAAACCTTGTTAGTATCAACACATGAGAAATTGTAATAGGAAAAAATTCACACATCATTGGTATTTGTTTCTTATTCTGTCTCTTTTGTCTTTTCATATCATTTTCAATGTAAATCTTTCTTTACAGAACAAAATATAGGTGCTATAATGAAAAGCATGCATTACTGATATAACACATTCTGAGGGTATGTAAGGTCTACATACTGGTGGGTCAACCATAGTACACATTTGATTTTATCGCGTGGGCCAAAAATAATTACACTGCGAGCCAGATTTGGCCCCCAGGCCAGAGTTTGACACCTGTGACCTAGAGGAACCCTATGCTTAATCCTCCTCTGTGAGTCGCTTTATAAAAGCATTTGCTTAATTCATAAATACAAGTGTTAAAGATGACTTTCTCCCTGTAAAATCCTTTTTTTTTTGTTGTTGCCCTGTCATGTAAATTAAAACAGAGTGTGACGATGGGTTCATTGGGTTTATGGTGGTGTATTTATTCCTCCTTCTATGTCACAGGTCTGGCTGTAACCCACTCTCAGAGCGACAATCTGTTGGACGTGGGCAACAACCCAAAGGTTGGCACGAAGCGCTACATGGCCAGCGAAGTTCTGGACGAGACCATTCAGACAGACTGCTTCGATGCCTACAAGAGAGTAGACATCTGGGCTTTCGGACTGGTGCTGTGGGAGATCGCACGACGCACCTACAGCAATGGTGACTACTGCGTTTGGGCTCAGAAGTTTCTGGGTTTTTCCATGTTGATCTTGTTTTTAACCCCTTTTCTCTGTGCAGGTATCGTTGAGGAATACAAACCCCCGTTTTATGATCTGGTGCCAAACGACCCGAGTTTCGAAGACATGAGGAAGGTGGTGTGTGTGGAGCAGCAGAGGCCGTTTATTCCTAATCGCTGGTTTTCTGATCCTGTGAGTCTCCTTTTCGGCTTGTCCCTTTTTTTTTTCAGGGGTTGCCACAGCGAGTCAACATTTTCCATCTCCCCCTGTCCTCTGTATCTTCTACTCTGACTACAACTACCTCCATGTCCTCCCTCACTGCGTCCATCAATCTCCTCTTTGTCTCCTACCTATGTCTCCATCTCTAGGATTATTCTTCTACCAATGTATCCACTGTCCCTCCTCTGAACATGTCCAAACCATCTCAATCTGGCTTTTCTAGCTTTTTCTCCAAACCTTCCTGTCTCATTTCTTATCGTTTTTTAACTGCTTATATAGAGCTGCGTCATGTCCACTAACTACAACATTTGCGTTTTTTTATGCTGCTGCTGGGGTTAAAAATTGCAGTACTTCAAACTAGACTCTAGGGGATTTTTTTTGTACCATTGACAGACTTGAAAAATAAAACTGCCATTAAAAGACAGTGTTACACTAGTACTCAGTTCCTACTGGTTATAACCTGTCCTCACTATCAAGACTTACTGCTTGAATCTTCCTTAATTACAGTTAGCATCGAGTCTTAGCTAATGACAGTCTTTTACCGAAGAAAAAAAAACTGATCTCTGTTCCTCTGTGACTTCATCCAGTTGTGAAGCCACATTAGATGTTACTCTGGGGCCCAGTGAAAATTAATGGTTAAGTTGGAGGAGCTGATTATGGAGTTGTTATGAAACACTCCATCAGCTGGATGTGAAATTAAAATATTAATGAAAATGCCCAAAGGAGACTGTGGTCATAAGGTCAAAGCTCCTGTAGTCTGATTGTCTTTATCCATCTCGGTCACTGTAATGGATCACAGTTTGTAAACTCCTCCCCCACCTCCCAACCCTTCTTTCTCTCTTAACAGACTCTCTCTGCCCTGGTGAAGTTGATGAAGGAGTGTTGGTACCAGAATCCTTCAGCCAGGCTGACAGCTCTGCGCATTAAGAAGACTCTGGACAAGATCCACATCTCTCTGGAGAAAGGCAAAGAATCATGAGAGCAGCTGCCGAGGCAGCGGCCCCTGACACCGGGGCCGGGAAAGCCTTGCGATTATTACAAAGGACCATCAGCAGAATGGGCCGAGGACACGTGTCCCAGTGTCATCCAGCTACGGTTGGTGCGCGGTGTCAGTCAACCTTTCTCTGGCATCTTATTTGTCTGTCTGACTGATTTTAAGACCACACATATTTATTCAAGCGGGTGGTTTGGATCAGAGGACACGGAACCGAGGCTGCTGTGTTCACACTGATGTGATCTGGACTGTTACACAGAGCCAATATCATGGACTGTCCATGGAAATGCTCCATCACAATAATTTGACAGGGACAAAGTCAGGATTACAGTGTCACGATTATTGTGGTTACACGTCATGAAGAGAAACACAACCAGTAACAAGCTGTGGACAGGTTAACTATCATTCAGTACATGGGCGGTGGCCTATAGGGCCATCTGCTGGAGGGGTAATGCTGTAACAATGAGGGAGTAGTTGGGGGCACCTGACTCTAATCTCAACTATGACACTGAAATTGTTGGAGCGGACTATGGGGCATCTCATTGTAATAACTGCAGCAGTAGGTTAGTGATCATTGAGAAATGTCACGGTTTCATAAGGTTTTTAATAATGTTTTTTTCCACCTCCTCCTCAGTGGTGAACAGAGTGAAATCAACAGTGCTGACCTGTTCCTCTGTCCCTGAACGCTGGGTTTGGGATCAGAGAAACAAACAACTAATAAAAACAGATTTGTTCTATATGACACACTATAGCATGGTGTGTAATTCAACACTACTACTGCCATTATGAAAGTTGAATTATTATAAATTCCACTTTCACGCAAAATATTGTTCCACGGGCCACGAGTTTGAGACCCCTGTTGAACTGCAGCCATATTACACAACCACTGTGCTACAGATTAGCATGACACTAACTCTACTGTCTGAGTCTCTACAAAAGGGGATAGTTTACTAAAAGTAAATTGAACAAAACATTTGAGGATCGGTTGGTTCCAAAATAATCTTAGTGAATAAATGTTTCACCAAATACAGTGTGACAGTAGGACTTTAATACTGGGGAATACTGGTGAGAGTTCATACTGCAGGAACAGTATGATGGTCAATTGAAGGGACCATGAAACCGTGATATTTTTCAGTGTTTGAAGCTAGAAACCAGTCCATGGCTGTAGATGCTTTAATGTCCGTTTTAGGCTGTTGCAAACCTGGTGTGGACCAGATAAGAGCAGCCTAAAACAGACATTCAACAAGAGTACAAAAAATGTATGGCCCACAGAGTCATCTAACATCTTTAGCCACTGCTGCCTGGAGCAGTGAAACTGTATTTCATTCAGAGACTACTGAATATATTTGACTTCATCAGCAGATGCACACAAACACTGAAGACAGATACTGCACAATACATTCACTCCAGATGGCTAATTCACAATACATTCACTCCAAACGGCTAATTCACAATACATTCACTCCAAATGGCTAATTCACAATACATTCACTTCAAATGGCTGATTGGTAGTGCATTCACTCCAGAAGGCTAATTCACCATACATTCACTCCAAACAGCTAATTCACCATACATTCACTCCAAACGGCTAATTCACAATACATTCACTCCAAACTTTCATTTCACCATACATTCACTCCAAACAGCTAATTCACCATACATTCACTACCAGTTGCTAATTCAGAGTAGATCCACTACAAGTTAATTGACAATACATTCACTCCAAATGGCTAATTCTCAGTTTGTGAATTAGCCATTTGTAGTGAATGTATGTGAATCACAATACAATACATTCACTACAAACAGCTTATTCACCTTACGTTTACTGCAAATGGCCAATTGATAATACATTCACTACAAACAGGAAATGGAGCCAATAGTAAAGACAATATTGTTGTTTTTTTTTTACTTCCAAATGTATTATGATATTTATATATTAAAATTGTACTGCTACACACTACTGAGGACACAAGACTGCTGTGCTGTGAAACAGACTGGTTGTATACACACACACACACACAAACGCTGTATACCTACAAGGTCATGAGTGCGGGACAAACACTACATGCTGTAAATAAACTGGTTGGTTTTTTTGGATTAAGGAAATGTCAGATTATAGGAATAATGATGTATCTTATAATAAGAATCTAAACAACTTTTACTCTGTCTGGTGAACTCTTGTAAACTCACTGTGGCTGATTTGAGCAGATTAACTGTGTCGCGAGAAAGAATGAAGAAAGACCTGTTGAAGGTGGCGCTGTTCTCGTCTCTACTGGAAGAACGACAGTGTGCTACTGTAGAGGGCTGGGCTTCCATTTACTCCTCATCGTGTCCAATTATGCCACACTGTACCAGCTGGATGGAGAATTAAGCTGGATTTGACAAACCTGCTGTCATTTCCAAATTTGTGTAAAAAAAAAAGTCTCAAATGCTGGGTCTGTTTTGAAATGTTGCTTTGTTTTTTTTATATATGTGTAATAAAACAATCACAGCAATCCTGCTTATCTATTAACTGGTTTGGGTGTGAATCTGTGAAAATGAGAAATGAGTAAAGAAATGTTACTATTTTTAACACCAGCTACTTGAGTTGACGATAACAATTTAACAAAATTCTTGTAACAGATATGATGCTATAGAAAAGCCACCTTCGGTCCCTAAAATTCTTCTTCATTTTATTCATTGTGCAAAGCAACGTGGAAGTCAATTTTACCATAAAGTAAAACTGTTTAAAAATGTATCCGCATCACACTTTGCAGCAACTGTAGTTTTAACCACCAGAGGGCGCACGTGAACCAAAACCCATCAAGCAGCAATATATGAGGCGACGGCGAACGGTCAGAAACTGCTACTTCAATCATTCATGCCAGTCGTGCTGTGATTGCAGGTAAAAAAAAATTTAAATGAATCAACGTATCCAACGCCCTCCTGTGGTTATTACTGACACCGACCCGGAATTATTAAACATTTCCACGTGCAAATTATGATATACAGTTATGGAACAATTAAACCACTCTTTCTTTAATTTCTTGTCCATTTAAAAGTCTGCTTCCACTTAATCTACATTAATCTGCACAAAGTTTAATTTCAGAGCTGATTTACGTCCATTTTGCATGGTTTTATAGACAGTGACAAAAATCACTTCCGTTCCTACATCACTAGCAATAACATTGTACTGACAAATACAGTGCTTTTAGTCATTGCATGGTTTTGTGTTCATTGTTATCCCCAGGTGATAAACCTTTAGTAGAACAAGGCTTTAAGATGAACAAGGAATTGAAGAAAACAGCAGAGTGGTCTAATCATTTTTTCCATGACTGTATGTCCTACTGACACCAGGAAAGGAAAGAAAACTTGTGACCATTGTCATAACGTTGTGATCTACACCACTGCACACAAAGAAATGTGATCTCTGTATTTAACCCATGACCAAAGTGAACCGTGAGCTTTGAGTTCCCAGGAGCAGAACGTGGGTACGGTGCAAAGCTCAGTGTCCACAAAGGCAGTTGGTGGATTAGAACCTGAAACCCTACGGACCTCAGTCCGGTTCCTTAAACAGTTGGCCTGACAGCCACCACTACAATGCATGTATACATTGTATGTATTGTAATATGTCAACACAGAAACAGTGGTCAGTTGGTCTTCTGGACTTATCATCATCTGATTAATCTATCTAATCAGATGTCACTATCTGACTAATCATCATTTACCCATGAGCTGCGACTTACTGTGGGTCATCTGACATCGTCTGGTAGGGTCTTGTATGGGTTCAGAATGCCTTTAGGATCCAGCATGGTCTTGATGTCCCCCATGAGGGCCACAGCAGGACGGGCTTTACTGTAGTAGATGAAGTTCCTCTTCTTCAGGCCCAGTCCGTGTTCTGCACTGACGCTGCCCTGACGCCTGGCCGTCCACTCGTAGACAAAAGGTTCGATGGCGGCGAGGAGAGAGGGGTTTTTGGCTGGGGAAGTGATGTTTAAGTGGACATTTCCATCCCCTGTGGAGCGAAGGACAAGGTCGAGAGGTTGTGGGTTGACGTCTTTGATATGAAGGAGAACATCTGCACAGCCTGCATTCTCAGTCTGCTTCTTACCAACGTGTCCATATCCCACCACGCTCTTGGCCTGCGTCCCCAGGTGTGACCTCATGTCTGTGACCAGCTGGTAGATCTGCTCAACGGGAAGTGAGATGTCGTACTTGTAAGTGACGCCCTCATGAGTCAGAGCCTCGGTGACGCGCTCACGCATGGACCACAGAGCCTGAAGACCAGAGGAGGTGTTTTTGACCTGTTCCTGTGTGTCTTTCTGTGTTCTGTCCTTCACCCACTCACCTTCATTTTCGAGTCCTCAGTTGCTACCGTTCCATCGGTGACCAGCGATGTTGTCATTGCTTTGTCCAAAAAGTTGTGCAATTTTTCTTCATCGTGTGTGGAGTCTGATCCCGAGGTTTCAATGACGATGTAAAAAGGACAGTCTGGACAGAGAGTGAGAAAGTGGACACATGGTTCTAACAATTGCATCATTTTGCCATCAACTATACTCGGTTCTGTCTCGTCATTATCTAGGTCGGTATTGTTACTGTCCTTACTTATAAATTCAGTGATTATTCCAGTCTTAAGATTGGAATTAATGTTGTTAACATTTCTCTTGTGGCATTTCGTGTTCCTTATACACATACCATAACATTACACTGAACACTGAACACACTGAAGCCGAATACGCGTCACTCCACGCTGTTTAAACCCAGTATGGTACAGTATTACTCCTGACCACAGTACTCCTGATGCTCTAACAATCCAATGTGTTATTTAATGTGGTGCTGCTTTGAGGTCAGTCAGGTAGGTAAGGTGCACTGACGATTGAATGAGAAAAATATATGGTCCAGAAAACACAGTACCTTTACAAACACAGTTGATCAAATCTATTGTTCTAAAGTGCAGGCAGGGCCGGAGTAACACTATCTGAGGCCTGGGGCTAGTTGCCATGGTGAGGCCTTTCACATCGAGCCCCGATCACGGCAGGTGAACTGATAATCTCTCTCTTCAGAAACCAATTTTCTTCTTCATCATTATGTTGATGGTGCGTCAACAAAGTGTGAGTGCTGTTCTATTACTTTCCTACCCATAATATTTTCCTACCCATAGTGAAAATTTGTACCCATATCTGAAGTTTTTTCCTACACATGATATTTTCCTACCCTCTGTTTCAAAGTGGCTAGTATATTTTTATAGATGTTTAACAGCCATAATATCTATCTTCTTCTTCTTTTTTCGGCTTATCCCGTTTTTCAGGGGTTGTCACAGCGAGTCAACAATTTCCATCTCACCCTGTCCTCCGCATCCTCAACTCCAGATCCAACCACCTCCATGTCCTCCCTCACTGCATCCATCAATCTCCTCCTCGTCTCTTACCTGGTAGCTCCATCTCTAGGATCATTCTTCTCCCAATGTATCAACTGTCCCTCCTCTGAACATGTCCAAACCATCTTAATCTGTCTTCTCTAGCCTTTTCTCCAAACCTATGTCTGTGTTGTCCCTCTATGGACACCTCATTCCTGTGTCACTCTTCAAAAAAAATAAATGTTTTGTCCATCCTTGTCTCTCCTAAAGAGAACCTCAGCATCTTTAACTCCTCCACCTCCAGCTCCGTCTCCTGTCTTCTACCTATTCCTTGTGTCTCTAATCCATACCATAATATCTATCTAACACCTTTAAAATACAGGGTAGGAAGATATTATGGGTGTGTGAAGTAGAGTAAAATGAACATTAGAGGACTACTTCCACTAATTTTAGACACCCCCTGGTGGCGAGGCCCAAGGCTGCAGCCCCTTTAGCTCATTCTGTTAATCCGCCCTTGAGTGCAGGTGTTTGTTGACCTACCAGAAATAGGATTGGCTAATTTCAGGTGTGTGTTCAGCAGCCTCATACATTCACTGTCCAAGAACTCGAACGCGGAGAGGATTTCTCCCAGCATGCCTTTGCACAGCTGAAAGGTCTGCAGTAGCTTCTCAAAGCTCTCGCAACCTGAGAAATAAAAAAGGAATCAAAGTTTCTTTGCTGTGTCAGTGTTAGCAGCGTTGCACTCTGATATGAGATTAAGGGAAAAATTCCGACCTAGGAAAACAACATTGACGGATTTGGGTTTTGAAGGACACAGGATGGACACAGCAGTGATGACGCCCAGTGTTCCCTCTGAGCCAATGAACAGCTGCTTCAGGTCATAGCCTGTGTTGTCTTTCCTCAGCTTGTTCAGACAGTCCAGCACGCGTCCATCTGCCAACACCTACACACACACACACACACACGCACACACACGCACACACACGCACACACACACACAATTGGTTCATTTACTTATTATGTTACTATGTCCAATCTCTGGCTCCTGGGACAGATTAAGGGCAGATTTCTTTCACGTGTTTCCCAGTTTTTGTCTCTGAATCAATGCTGGATTTTCTTTTAGCAAATTTCATCTTTAGAGACATTTTTTTCTAGCTAATGTTAGCTAGGAAGTACTTAATTGAGTTAAGTACTTTCTAACGTATTCTAGTGTTACTTGTAGCTTCCATTTACAATTATAACTTATTTCTTGAACAGATCAACTGTTTTTTCTTTGTCCGTTTTTACCTACATACTGTACATTAAGCTATTAAAGCTAAATTTGAGACCAAAAAATCTTTTGACTTTTCACGTATATACAGTATATGTTAATGTTTTTAAAACTAATCGACCTCTTGGCTAGCCTTTAGTAATGTTTTAGAGCGCCATTTAACTAATTAACCAGGGCTTTAACTGGTTCAAGGACTGAAAACGAAACTGGAAACTTTCAGCATTTTGTTTGGAACAGAAATTAAACCAAAAACGTAATACTGTTGTTTCAAAATAATAGTAACCAGTGAATACCAGATTTATTTAGTTCTCTAAAAAATCCTGTGTAGCCTACAATCAAAGTCCTTGGTCTTCTAGTCCAGTCTATGGTAGTCTACAATGACCTGATGAGGTTGACTTCTTGTGATGTTCACTGACTGAATGGAGAGAGTGGGTGGACCATCAGACTATATGGGGAGGACTGACTACCAACTACTGTCACATCTCAAAGACAACAATAAGAGGTCAATATTGGAGTCTGTCAATATCGAAAATGTTTGCGTTTAACAATATCAATACATTTGTCCATGTTAATGATGGACAGGTCAACATTAAATATTGTCAATGGGTAGAAAAGCATTATTAGTCAACCGTCTGTTTGTTCTTCTGTTGTATTTGCAATTTCTTGTGTTTGGATGGGAAGACGTTCTAAGAACACCATGCATTTCTTTTATCATAAGTCTTTTTACATATACTGTATGTATATATACACATATATACATACTCACACACAGACACACCTACACAGGATTTTATATTTTTGTATATATCTACATACAAAAATCTTGATGAACAGCTGACAAGGAATACAAATAACAGTTCCCTTTTCTTCAGTTTGCTGACAGCAGCCATATTTGACTGCTACTCATATCAACAGATCAACTCTACCTCCAGCTATAGAACCTGTTGACACTTCTTGGTCTCACTCACCACCTCCAGACCCAGAACAGTTCCTCGTAAAGAGCCGTATCTCAGCAGGCGCAGTCCACCAGCATTAGTGGCAACATTTCCTCCAATTTGGCAACTTCCTTTGGAACCTAGATCCAGGGGCATGATGAAGTCTCTTTCCTCCAGATATAGAGACAGGTTCTCCAGGATACACCCTGCCTGGCAGGTCAGAATACCTGGAAATATAAGTTACATTTATAATAAAGTCAACATTTATAATTTGAAACAAAAAGCTGGGAAATATTCTCCTTACCAGAGATGTTGTCAAAGCCAAGGATTTTATTCATCTGAGCGGTGGAGAGAATAACCTCATCGTAGACTGGAACGCTCCCTCCAACCAGCCCAGTGTTGCCACCTTGTGGGTTAACGGCCAAGTTGCGTCTGTTACAATAACTAAAAAAGGACAACGAACATGTGAACGCAAATCAGATCTTATTGCTGAAAATAAATAATAATCATGGTCCAGCGGATGGTGCTCTAGTAACAGCACTATTATTTTTAAGAACAACCTCTGGTGTTTTTTGCTGTTAGCAAGCAAGTATAAAAAACCTGGACATCAATTAAATATCCTGGTAAAGAAATATTTTGATAATATAAATATACATTTCATAATAAACAGCTAATTCACAGTAAAAAAAAATTAGACAACCGAGGAAGACTTCTAATTTTATTGACCACATACACTCTAAATCTTACTTAAATATAATCAATTATAATCAATAATTTCTGACCACACTGATCACTTAATTAATTTTTTACCTTAGAATCTGAGAGACTTCCTCTGTCGTTTCAGGTCTCAGCAACAACTCACTAGAACCTGTGGAACAAAGATAAAATTAGAAAATTATAAAAACCGACAAAAACAAGACAATGAATTCTCTGCCCTAACCTTTCACTGATTTTAACCAGTCCACATTACTGGACTCTAGCAAGTCTGGGTCAGTGACCGTCCTTCCTGGCAGGACCTTTCTGAAAAAGGCTAAATCGTCCTGAGACAATCTGGAGAAAGACTGTCTCTCTGGGGCTGCGGACGGAGAGGCCTTCTGTCCATCCTTCCCAGCATGCACCCAATGCCTGGGGGTGCAGGACAGAA
Source organism: Paraplagusia blochii (assembly GCA_016785265.1). NCBI lineage: Eukaryota > Metazoa > Chordata > Actinopteri > Pleuronectiformes > Cynoglossidae > Paraplagusia > Paraplagusia blochii. Next base: position 56,554 of record JAFBJS010003768.1, read on the forward strand.
AACGACTGCAGGGGTTCAGAGACAAGGTTCTGGGTCCAGATGTCAAACAGAAGGAGCTGAAACGGCTCAGTGTTGACCTTAGTTGTGAAGTTCTTAGAAAACTCCCAGCCATCTCTCAAGGAACTGATGATGAAGGAAAAGATGAAAGAGAAAAAGCAGTTTACTTTGTTTTTGACAAAAAAAAACACAGTATTTTTACAGGTAACTTTAAACTAATCAAAAATACACTGAATTTATTACTAATGTGACTATTCAGGCTGCAAATATGTTTGGCTCATTGTGTCAGTATATAATGGATGATCAGAAAACCCCTTTGCATAATTGCTGCAAAAGCAAGATTCTTTGACAAAGGTAAAGTCTGAAGAAAAAAAATATTATTTCAATAGCAGTGGAGATCAGTCTCCACGACTGCCACCCAAATCACGCTGCTTCATACCGTGAGCCTTCCTGTGGGTGGTGAGCCCACTGGAAGTTATGTGAGTCAGAACATTGCTATGATCAGAGCACCTCAGTATAAACCTGGCAGCTGGTGGATGTGAACCTAGGCCCTCCGGACCAAGTCGGATTTTACAAGTCATTGTGGTACAAAAAAGCTTGGAACAGAAAATGTCTAAGCGCCCTTGAACGGTAGTGTATTTTAGATTCAGACACAATCTCAGAACCTCTATTAATGAACTGTTTTCTGTAAATCTGTTTTCTGACTTTCTGTAAATAAGAAAGAATGACTCAAAATACGAGTTGTTGAGAATGTACTCATGATTCATAATTCAATAACTCATAAGAGTGTTGCCAAAATAGATCAGTTGGGAAAGCGACTGAAGATCTGAAGGTCCCTGGTTCAATCCCGGGTTTAGGCAGTAAATGTAGCAAATTTTGGCAGTTGGCGGGCTAATGGTTAAAGAAGCCGACTTGGGTCCGCAAGGCCCCTGGTTCGAATCCCCCCCCTTACCGCTGAGGTACCCTGACCATGGTATTGTTACTACACACTGCTCCCCTGGCGCTCAATCCTGCCCACTGTTCACTTTGGTGAGGGGTTAAAAGCACAGGTGATATTTTGTTGTGTGCAGTGATGTGAATCACAATGACAAAAAAATAAATGTAATCTTTGATTTTAATTTATTAGATTATTACCTGTAAGTATTTCAGACAGCAAATAAAAGCAGAAGTTTGTTACTAGCTCAACAGCCCCATTAGATAACAACGTACAACTCCTGTTGTACGTTGCTTTTAAAACACTACATTTAGTGCTAACAGAAAGTCAGCTTTTATACCAATTTATTGTAATTCTTAGTAGTCTGAACAATAACGTCTTTGCATACGTTATGCATTTAATTTCACATTTACCTTCTTTACCTTGTGTTAATATCAAAACACCATTATTCTAATCTACAATTACGTAAATGACAGTACAACAGGATAAAAATTCATTATTTTTAAGTATTAATTAATATTCAAGTCTTCATATAGTTTTCGGGAGAAAAAAGCCTTAAAATTAAAACACTGGCTTTGCACACAAGGACCTTCATGCTGTGTCTTTCCTTAGCCTAGCTCTGTTAGCACCCTCCGGTCTGAAACAGCTACTCACCATTTACGTGTGTTTACCAAGAAACGTCCACATAGTTTAGTGACGCTGCGTGAAGATGGTCACAAAGTCCAGGACAGAGGAGCAGAGACTCTTCCAAGGCTCACACGGTTGTTATGGTATCACCCGGAAGTCGGGACTTCGACAGAGGGCTAAAAGTTCGTGATGCAACCAACGGACCAATCAGAGAAAAGTAATGACGGAAGCAGGGCGGCAACAATCGTTCTGGCAGGCCAATCAAGTCTGCGGAAAAGGAGCTCGTAATCTCTTTTACAATTTAAAAAAGTCAAAAAATATAATTATTCCATGTAAAATGAATCTCATTCTGAACTTGAAACATGTTCATTAAGCCTGCCTATCACCAAA
>JAFBJS010003768.1:67191-85692 GCA_016785265.1 Paraplagusia blochii
GTCAAGAAGGGCATCCGGCGTAAAAACATTTTGCCAAAACAAAGATGCGAGACAAAAGAGAAAATTTCCATACTGGATCGGTCGGGGCCCGGGTTAACAACGATCGCCAACAGTGCTGTTAACCTACGGGGTACTGTTGCTGTCTCTTATACACATCTTCCTAGTGTCTCTAATCCATCCATCATGGCCATCCATCTTTTCTCCAGTTGTTCCATCCTGACTCCACTCTATTCTTCTCCTCTCTTCCACAGTCTCCACTGCTCTGAACAGTTGATCTTAATTTATTCAATTTAAGGGTAAATAGGTAGAAAAAAGCAAAAGTAAATATCAGATGAAAGTTAAATGATAAATGGGTTTGCAAATAATGCAACACTGTGTTTGAGACAGATATTAAAAAATCTTAAATTTTTTCTGAGACAACTAATACTATATTTAATCATGCAGACATTACTAAGATGACATTAAAAAACTTAATGCCTAATACAACTTAAACTTATCCAGGAATATTATGTATGTTTAAATATATATAAATAGTATATATATGTGTGTATATATATATATATATATTATTATTTTTTTAATCAACAGCCAAGATATTCACTAAAATTAAGCAGTGAGTAAAGGTTTGTCAAACAAGTAGAGAAAACGAATAATATTGGCCAGGATTCTCCGACATTTTATACCCACCAGGGGCAAAGAGAGCCAGACAAATATTTGACAAAACTGACCTCCGTCACCACAGACTCCAGCATGTCCTTGTCCTCGGCTGAAAGTCCGTCTTTCTGCAGCCTGAGGATCAGTTCCGGCCTCTTGTACGGCCTCAGAGCCAGCAGGTGGGTTAACCTCTCTCTGAGGGGCCTCTCCTGAACGTGACCCCGACTTCCCCTGCTCCCCCTGCTGGTCACACAGGCAGCCTTTTTCCCCCTCGTCGCACCCAGTCCCTTTTGGATGTTTCTGAGAATGGAGTGGGACGACTGATGTTTGGGTTTTGTCAGACCGGCCAACGCTGGGGCTGGAGCTCGAACAGTTACCTTTTTACCTGCAGGGAAGCAGGAAATCTAACATCAAGAGGCGTCTTTTTGGAAATGGAGTGAGATCATCTTCAAAAGAATTTCGCCCAAGGACGGGGGTAAATATACACAACTGTGATCTAACACAACATGAAAGCACCTTTTGATTTGGTTTAAAAGCACTCAGAACCACAAGGTGGAAAAGTGGTGAGAGTTCCTGACAGCAAAATAAAACAAAAAATAAAAACACCTGTTTTATTATTGGTGGTCTTTCTGTCCCTCCAGTATTCTTCCACTGCCCAGACACAGAGACCTGGACTCTTTAAACTCTTTGGTTTGTTTCAACAGCTCTGGAACTACCCATTTTTTACACAAGGATGAAAAAACTTTGTCACATTACATTTGTTTACGTATTTTTTATGTTCAAAGAGAAAAGTAAAGAAGGTACGTTAACAGTTAGACACCTGTTGTGTTTCTACCTTTAACAACACAGACAGGAAGTTTTAAAAAAAAAGGCTAGAGAAGATAGATTGTGATGGTTTGGACATGTTCAGAGGAGGGACAGTGAAAAATGATCCTAGAGATGGAGCTACCAGGTAGGAGACAAAGAGGAGATTGAAGAGAACATGGAGGCTGCTCTGTAAAAGTTTGGGGCTACTCTTTAGTAGATCTAGCTCACAAAAAGATACAGGAACATTTTGTTAAATCACTATACTACATGAACTTCACTGGTGGTTCTCAACTGGTGGGTCCCAACCCCAAAGTGTATCACGGATCCGTTCTGAATGGGTCGCGAACAGCCCCTTAGCATGTGTTTTATTTTAGGAAATATCTTATTTTGAAAGGCACACTCTGCTGAATAAATGAGCATGCTAAAAGAAGTGATCTTTCAAAGTTTCCGGGGGGGCGATTAATTTGCTTGGTTTGAATTCTATGAGAAGGTGTCGTGATTTAATTTCAATTTATATAGCACATTTCATGTAGATGGCTGGCTCAATGTGATTTACAAGGTTTCTTTGTGCCCCCTGCCCTTATAGACCCTCACAGCGCCTGGAGAAAACTCCAGAACTCCCAAAAAAAAGAGAAACCTCCGGGTGAAAGACAAAGGAGTGGATCCTCACCCAGGACGGGCAGGCCGGCAAAAACACAGACACAGGAAGCATATTATACATAGTAATGACCACAGGAAAATGTGGGTCCCCGAGTGAGACCAGTTGAGAACCACTGAATTACACCATCCTGCAAAACAAAAATTAAGGAAAAAAAAAAAAGAGAAGGGCTTTTTTATTTACTCCTAAACCAAACCAATAACTTAACACATTATTCTACTAATTTAACATTTTGGGAGTTTGATTTTGGCGTATCAGCTCTGATTTAAAAAAAAATACGATTCAGTTTACGTGCTCTCCAGGTAGAAACCCCATAGGCTGACATCACTGCAATCAATGTACATCGTGCTATTTCTGTAGTATTGCTGCTTTTTATACCCTTCCATGTTTATATCAGCCCAGCAGCTTTCCTGATCTTTACTACTTAACATTGTTACCTCTGCTGCTCGTCTTTGTCTGCAGTTTGAAGTAAAGAACACAAAAGATTAGGTGAGCCCAAAAAGCGGGGACACCAAAGCAGCCCTGCATCCCCATTCCTGGTCCCTATGCTTGTTGCTACCGTTTTTTTCTTTACCAGATCTGAAATGACCAACCCTTGTTAGAAATTAATAATGCACTTACATGTATGTAAGTGAAGAGTGTTTCTTTATTCAGAGTGTTTGTGTAAACAACCTGTAGCTCAAAAATATCTGTCCTTTTTCCGCCATCACGTGTTGAAGAGAAACGACCTAATTTCACCTCATACAAAAACCCACATTCAGGTTACACAGATGCGCTTTGTGTTTTTTTTGTGTGTGTGTGTGTGTGTGTGTGTGTGTGTGTGTGTGTGTGTGTGCAACAGTGTTTTCACGGAACAAGAACACGCTGACTCTGTCTATTTTTAGGAAATGACCAAAATGTTGCACAAGCCTACAGTTCTGCATTTTTCTCCCTCGCTCTTCATCTGATCCGACTAAATCATTAAACTGCAGCATGTGGTGGTGTGTGTGTGTGTGTGTGTGTGTGTGTGTGTGTGTGTGTGTGTGTGTGTGTGTGTTTGCCGACGATAGTGTCTCCATTGAGAAGGAAGTGGTTTGTGATTAGAAAGAGAAACTACATCAATGATATGTGTGGAAATTAGTAATTGTTGAGTGGGTTGTACAAAAAAAAGAAAACTGTGTAACTCAGAGTTAATCAGAAGGTTTTAATTAGATAGAAATAGAATTATTAAATATTAAAATATCTACAGGGAGTAAAAAAAGGACATTATCCCAAAAATATCGACTAAACCAAAGAGATCACAAATTTAACACTGTTAAAATGTAAAAATCACAGCCAAACAACAAAATGACAAAAAACATATGCAGAAACAGAAAGACTTGCTGTTACTATGTCACTGGTAACTACCCGTGCTGCCATGGCAACCACTGACATGGCTGACTGTGGGGTTTATATATTTTTTTCTCTAGGTGTTTCTGTCATAGCAGCAGTTTATCATGCGGTAGAACACGTGCAGCATCTGCTCACACACTTACTCTGGAAGCGTCCTCCGTGTTTGATGACGATCGCCCCTCGGCTGCGTGTCTCCTCCTCGGCCTGGGCCATGCTCTGACGGGCCTTATCGTACGAGTCATCTGTGGCGTTCACTGTCATCTTCTTCTGAATTACCCCGAGACATGACAGCTCTTCAGCGGATCTGAGAGAGGAAGGAGGTAAAGGGTGAATACAGACAGACCCTGAGAGTTTCTGATACAAGACTGGTTCACCGCAAGTTCAGAGATCTCAGGGATCGAGGGGGAACAATGTCCTCCTGCTGCTTCAACAGGTCCGTAAAATATTTATAGAGCAGGCTTTGTATGTCCCAGTAAAATATAGAACCAACTCTGAGAAAAAAAAAATGTCTAGTTAGGTTTTCATAGAACCCTCAACCTCTACAGCAGAAGTGTCAAGGAGCCAACATTTAAAACACATATAGTAAACATCTGTAAAGACTGTTGACTTGCATTAATGACACCTACATTTTAAGCTAAGCATTGGCGGGCCTCTTAGAGCGATGAGGCGGGCCAGATTTGCTCCACAGACCGTGAGTTTGATGTTTGTTCTATGGTGTTTGTAATGTTACCATTAATACCGGTACATTCTAAAGATACTGATATAGTCAAATATCATCTATGAATAAAGATCATAAGTTTAAATCAGAAAAGAAAAGCAAAGGATTCTTTCAGAAAGTGATGCTGTTACTACACCACACCTTCCCAAAGGATACTCCTGAGGGATTAATAAAGTTCTATCTGTGTTTTTTTTTTCTATAACTTTATTATGTCCTCAGGAGTATCCTTAAGGAAATTAGGGAAGGAAACTCTGCATTTAACCCATTTAGCAGCGTGCAGCAGGCTAGCGCCCGGGGAGCAGCGTGTGGGGACAATGCCATGCAAGGGTACATGGCCCGTATGGGGATTGAACCTGTGACCTTGGCGTTGCTAGCACCGTCTAATCTATGTATCTATGCATCTATGTATCTATCTATCAATCTATGTTATGTCATTTAAAAAGACATGTGTTTCTGGTACCTCGACTGTTTGGAAATGCAGACCATAAAGTTTTTATCAGAAATTTCCATTGATATTTGACTCTAAGTGCCCTTAGTGTGTTATAATTCTCTGTTTCAACTCATTCCAGCGTATGTAAAAACAATTAATAGAAATCCATTTGGTCCATTGAAGAAAAATACAGGGAGAATTCCTCTGTATTGTTAATGTTAATTCAAACCATGGAGGCAGCCATGTTGATGAACTGTTGTCATCAGTCAACTACTCCATTGGTCTAGCACAGACGTGGTCAAACATTTTGACTCCCGGGCCACAATCAGTCCTAAAATTGGCCACAGGGGCGGAGTCAAGAGCAGAAAGATGGAGTGTTCATTTGAACTTGAAGATATATGGCGTATAAAAGTCGTGTATAAAACCTAAAATCCTACATTTCTATTACCCTTTATGGTGTCATCTACTGGGGAAATGCATTATTGCAAGGACAAGGCAGCAGTGTAATGAAAATATAAATAACCTATAAAATGTGGACACGGTTGGCCGGCCGCGTTAAAAGCTCATGGGGCTGCATCCAGACCCTGGGCCTTAGTTTTCCCACGCTAGACACAAGTATGATCTTATGTAACATTGCTAAATGCACATTCAAGTTAACATCAAGTTATTAAAAACCTTGTTGTAGCTTTAGAGCACACGTGTCAAACTCAGTCCTGGGGGCCAAATCTGGCCGGCAGGGTCATTATATTTGGCCAGTGAGATCCTTCCTATTGTCTACTAGAGTTGGCCGACTAGTAAATAGCCATTATATAGTGGTGGAATTTCTAACATTTCCTCTGTGGCCTTTGAAAAGCTACAGATAATGTCAATTTTTGGTTGTTAAAAGTTTATTTCAATATAAAAAAATTCAACATGTATGATACAACTGTATAAACTGACGAGAAAACATCAACAATTGCCATCAATATGTGAATAAATATGAGGTTTGGCCCATGTCTTTGTACCAATTTGTAATTTCGGCATAACCAACAGTTTGCTCTAACATGCATCAAATTTATGAAGAAATCTAAAAGTCACAAGGTAGCTAGTAGAGTGTCTTCATTGTAAACTGTCCAGTAAACTGTATGAAATATTTTAGATTAAATTTAATAATAATGGAGAAGTGTGTAGAGTTTAATTTGCTGTAATATCTATAATCCTGACACTTTACCCTGGCTGATGTACGGTACACACACACTAAGCTGCAGTTATTATAATTTAATCAGCAGCTTAAAAGGCTTTTACTGTGTTAGAGTAAGAACTGCAGAGTGAATTAAGTATAGAATGTCTAAATATGTCACTGCTCCCTCTATCAAATCATCAAATCCACGTCCTCAACTGTGTCTTTACTTTCCTCTCCAGCTGAGACCATCAGTGAGTCAGGAGCTGCATGTTTTGGAGAGACGTGAGCAGCAGGCAGAATTTTCTCACAGCAGGAGCACGGACGTTGCCAAAAAATACACGGTTGGGAAAATCATTCAGATTTAAGTTTTAAAGTCAACATGTAATCACACGGCGAGGGGGAAAAGAAAACATCCACTGATCTCATGCAGGGAATTTACAATTCTACAGGTTAATAAAATGAACAATCAAACAAAACATATTTTAAATTGAAAACGCTGCTCATAATCTGCGGATTAGATGAAGAATGTCAGAATACACCCACTTAAGCTTCAATCTTTCAGATTATGACATTACTCTGTAGCGTGAACATGGAGAGAGGAAGACAAGGCATTAAATCTAGAAACATTGATAAATATTGTGTTGCTTTGCTCAAAGTCGGCTCTAGGCAAACTAGACCGATGTCCTACAGGTGACTCATATCTTAGAGACATGTGGTCAGAACTTTCGCAACCTCAAGGTAATCATTTTACTGAACCCTACAGCTGGTTATGCTAAACTCAAGGTGGAGTTTTATCCAGGTAAACAGAATAAGCAACTGCTTGTGTGCTCAAATATTTTAGACAAACTTGATTACCGGTACAATAGGGTCGGCAGTGGTGGCCTAGTGGTTAAGGAAGCCGACTTAGGTCTGCAAGTCCAGGTTGCCACTGAGGTGCTCTGAGCATAGCAGCGTTCCAACCTACATACAGTAACTTCTTGTGGGCTCACCACCCACAGGAAGGATCACAATATGGTGCAATGTGATTTGGGTGGCGCCGGCTGCCACTGCAACCCGGCAACAGACAAGCAGAAGAAAATGAATAAATGGATGATTACTATAGGCAGCCTTACTGGCTTTATTAGTTGGTTTTAAGATGCAGTTGACAAGGAGGAACGTCAGTTTTTTTTTTCATTTGTGTTCAGTCTGCTGGTGAGGTATGAAGCCAGGAGTATTGGGAAAATATAAAGACAAGGATTGCTAGAAACTCCAAACCTTCTTGGTTGGAGGAGTGCATCGAATGTTTATTGCAATTGTTACATACATATAGTGAGTGCAGATGGTGGTGCTTTAACTGTCCAAGAATAAAACAGATTTTCTTCAACAGCTTCTTGTAGGGTTTTTAGTGATAATGCAATAATCATGGGGCAGTGGTGGTCGATTGGTTAAGGAAACAGACTGGGGTCCGGAGAGTTTGAATCCACCAACTGCCGGTTGCCACTGAGGTCCACTGAGCATGGCACCATTCCCATCCACTGCTCCCCAGGAGTTCAAAGCTGCCCACTGTTTACTGTAGTGATGGGTTAAATAGGGTTGTGTGCAGTGGTGTGAATTGAATTGTCACATTGACAAGGAGTTCGATTTCCTTCCTTTCCTTCCATTATATCCCCATAATAAAAGTCAGTTTAAGCCAGATGCCACTGAAACGACATTCAGCTCTTCTTCCTTATGTAGTTGACATGAGACCCATTATAAAAAAATATATATATTTTTTTTACCCATTGCGGAGTTGCTGGACGCAGTCAAAGCTTCCGTTGGGATTGTTGCGTGCAACGTTGGCCACTTCAAAAGTGAATAATCGGACTTCTTCTCCATTGTCCGAAGAAGGAACAGTGATTCTCTGCCAAAACAAAGAACAAAAAGACACATTTAAGACTTATTGAGTTTTATTTTTGAGCTTGAACAGGTATCTGAGGTGAGTGTTTCAGTCTTACCCCTTGGTTTCCATTGAAACAGATGGTGGGATGAGTGGAGCAGCCCTGAGGAAGAGAGACATAATATAAAGCTCAGAGTTTCCCAGTGCACAGTATAGAAAGACACACAAAGAGGACGACTGGTAACTGGGACTCTTTGTCCTTGTATTTCCACTGTTTTGTCCAATTTCTTTGTGCTTTCACCTCTATGGTTACCATATTTACTTTCTTTTATGTTCTCAGCCACTTCTGAGGTCACTGTATTGTTTAAGGCAGCAGTTTTTAAACCACTATTGTGTGACACAACGTCAGCAACGCAATCTTGAGTTTCCTTTTGGATTTATAAAAATTAATGGAAAGGAAGCTAAAAATAACCTAGAAATACAGCAAATAATCATAGAGGGAAACCATATATCTAAACCAGGGGTTTCCAAAGTGTGGAGTGGGCCACCCTGGGGGGGGCGCGATGCGATGCTGCGGGGGTCGCGTGGGACCCTGGGGAACATGCTTTTTTTTCGCTGTACTACAATAAAGTGTAATTTCACATCCTTGTAAGTTGAACTATATCTCTTTCTTTTTTGTTTTCTTTATGTTAACAAGGATACAATGTTATTCAGAGGTATAACTATAACTATTTTATAGACAAATGCTGTTATTTATAGTTGCGGCGGAGAGTGGGTGGTGGGATGGGGGGCGCAAATTGTTTTCTTCTTGCTAGGGGGGGCGTAACAGAAAGATTGGGAAGCACTGATCTAAACAACCAAAATCTTTAGGCGGATAGCACCCCCTACTGTACCAGACTGTTAAGTCTCATGGTATGACCACTGACTTTTTGAGAAAACACAGCCTACGTCTTACACATTGATTCGCAATTCATTTTTCATTTCATTTGATGCATTATGCATTGAAACAAAATGGGCACAAATGCGTTGCATTATTATTGGTTAACAAGGCAGCAGTGGTGGGTTAGTGGTTAAGGAAGCAGACTTGGGTTCGTAAGGCTTCAGGTTCTAATCCACCAGATGCCATGTTGCCACAGAGGGGCTCTGATCATAGCACCGTCCCGACCCACATAACTTCTTGTGGGCTCACCACCCACAGAAAGGATCACAATAGGGTGCAATGTGGTTTGGGTGGCACCAGCTGCTGGATTAGTGGACAAGCAGAAGAAAATGAACTAACTAATGAACTAACTAACACAACTTAATCATTAGTGGACAGTAGCCTAAAAGATAGTTAAAAGGTAAATGACAGACAGAACAGAAAGCAACAATTTCCCTTCTGGCAGAAAAAGGAAACCCGAAAGACATTAAAGAAGTTCCCATATGGAATTTCCCAGATCTGTTCAACCATCTGTGCAATACACGGGAGTGTGGAAAAAGTCCCAGGTAAACAAAACACAAGTACGCACTTACACAGCAGTTTTATTTTGTATACCCTTGAGAAAGATAATGAATATTTTCCAACCTCTTATCTTAAACAATCCATTTATCCATCTACATCTGCTTATCCAGGTTATGGGGCAGCAGTCTCCACAACTGTGCAGTACCAGACCCTTATCAACCTTCCTCCAGGTGGTGAGTCCACAGGAAGCAGCCAACCACCTAGATTTGGATCCAATCTAGCACACAAGGTCAACCATGTAGTTCAACACCAATGATAGAGACAAGGACAGACTCTAACTCTAACCCTTTACCCTAAATCTGAACTATTACATTTATGCATGCATTTAGCCGACGCACCAGCTGCCAGGTTCCCACTTAGGCGCTCTTAGCACCATCCCGACCCACATAACTCCTTGTGGGCTCACCACCCACAGGAAGAATCACAATATGGTGCAATGTGATTTGGGTGGTGCCAGCCCCATTTGCGACCAGGCAACGGACAAACAGAAGAAGATGAATGAATGAATGAATTTGTGCTTCCTCTGGGAATTAAACCCGGGACTCTCTGCTCGGTGCTTTTGAGGCAAGTGTGCTTACACTGCTACACTACATAATCACATGACGAATACGATTACGAACACATCTCAAATCTTAGCCGTAATGGGAATCTGATGCTAATAATAACCCAACTAACAACATGTGCTCTCGCTCTGTAGCGTCCTCACAAGGACAGCGTCTCTACCATCTTCTATTGTCCCCAGATGTATATGTATACCCGCATCACACACACACACGCACGCACATTTGTAAATGAGCAGTGCTTCTTCTCTTCTGACAAATTCATGTGTAAACATGTAACTGTGTCATATCCAGTCACTGTTGGATGACGTAACGTTTGAGTAAACTCAATCGATCTGAAAAGGCCAGTGATTTTTTTTTTTTATCCACCTACTGCTCACACACACACAACAGGTCCTATACCAGACGACATGAATGGGGTGGAAGACACTGACAACACACACACACAGAAATAATAGCTTGGACACAGCTGACCGTGTACGGCCCTGACACAAGCTTAGGTAATGACCGGAATGTGGTTGACCTTTTCTATGGAGAGGATTTGGCGAGTCCACCTGTGGATGACTGCTGCCTTGCCCAGCTGTGTGTATCTGCCCCTTGTTTCTATGACATAGAAGGTTATGAATAGACACACTATATGCTAAATAAAGCACAAGGTGCGTGACAACGGTACGGTGAGAGTCGACTTTCAGAATTTGCGTCAGGTGTTTTCCCCCCAATCCTGTAGGGGGAGGACTTCTATATGAAAGGATGTGGTTCTGTGCAGATTTTATCAGAAGTGACGGTGCATTTCTCTTCTCAGGTCTCAGTTTGTTTTACTTGGAATTAAAGAATTGAGGAAGTGTGTGTTCTGGCTGGATGATTCATTCTCTTAAAATGGGTCACACTGTGAAAATACACAGACAATTACAATATGGACTGAGGTGTTTAATAAGATTAAACTAATGTATATGTTCGAGAGCATGGGGGTTATTTTCATGAATTTTCTTGATTCGTTCATTCATATTTAATCAATCTGACACAGCCAATCAGAGTGGTGTATAAACAAGGACGGTTCACCCTGGAAAGTTTACTACATCTAGAACTTTTTATGGTAAATCCTATAGTTCTCAAAACCCTGATCGACAGGGTAAGTTGCCCAGGAATATCTGCGCAAAATTGCAGACGAACTAACAGAATTCCCCTCAATATTTTAGTGTTAGTGTCATTAGTTTGTCATCATTCTTTGACTCAACTCATTGTGTAACCCAGCATATGTATAAAGTCCTGTTTAGAAACCATTTGGTCCATTGTAGAAGACGACAGGTAAAATTCCTCTGTATTGGTAACGCCAAGTAAAACCACGGAGGCAGCCATGTTGATGGACTGTCATCAATTAGCTACTCGATTAGTCGAACCACGCCACCGCTTGGGAACCAAAACCTATTACTGGATTTTTTTTACGATAAACTTTTTGCCATAGGCCTAACACAAGTCACCCTTTAATTTTTATTATCTTAAGATTGTGCAGTTCAGAGACTTCAGAGATTGTAATGATAACAGGGTTCACGTGCGCAGCTGTTTTGCGGGTAACTCAAATGTTTATTATTATGTTATTCACGTTTAATTTGACAAGAAAAAATAAGAAAAAAAAAACAAAATTCCAAGTTAGCGTTAACACACTATTCACCAATATCTAAAATTCAGAAAATGTTCCTTCCACTCTGTATTAGAAACAGCAAGTTAGTAAATGATAAAGGCTATTCAAATACATGTAAGTGGATTAGCTAATTGGTTTCAAGTTACTTCGGAATTCCCCAAGAACTCCATTATGAAGGTGTAAAAAAAGTACCAACAAATACATCAAAATTGGTTTCAAATAAAAAAAACAAATAATATACAGTACATTACATTTGTATGAGTCGCTAAAGAGAATTTTTTAAGGGGAGGAAAACCAGGGTATTAGGGGAAAAATCACAGGATGTACCTGACTAAGATTAAGGATCATAGCAGCAGCCCCGTTGTTCAGCTAGTCATATCTGATAACCACTTCCTAATACTGTCATGAATGAGTGGACACAAGAGGAAGTTTTTGTGTAATTCTGTCCTTTGACGTATAAAGTGTTTTTCCTTCTGTCAGAAACTGCTCTTGAAACACTTCTTTAATTCAACACTCTGACTTTCAGGAACACAATCCTGTCTATAAACCAAGTAACTTTACAATCTGTACCGTAGATTGTAAAACCGGCCGCTTAATCTGGCCACAGAGAAATAATGTTTCCTTTTGGCCCCATCTGTCTATTACTTTCACTTGATCCATACCCATATCAACAAAAGAACTGAACAATAGAATGGCTAGGATTCCATCATCAATAATGCAACTATATTTGATTAGGAAATATTTTCTCAGTGAAGACAACAACAATAAACTCACACGGAGTCATCGACACAAGATTCTAACGTTTTACATCGGTCTGGTAGCAGAAAGTTATAGGCTGTGTGCACTTGAGAAACCCTTGTTGTTGGTAGGAAAATTTTATAGGTTGAAAAATACTTCAGACCACCAGTAATGTACTTTTAATAAGTGGTATTTATCTGCAACAACTTAACGTGAGGTCAGTGAATATAGTATGAGACACTTAACCAGTCTGTGGCACAGACAAGGTTGGGGAACACTGCTGTATACGATCCTAAAAATCCAATGTATGGTAGGTTGGCCAGTTTACATATTGTCCAAACATCCTCTCATTCAGGCCCCTGAAGGAGCCACGCCTCAGAGGTTTAATAACAACAGGTCTGGTCTCTTTCTTCCTGGCTAGAGAAGAAAACGTCAAAAAATCCAAACTCGGACATGGAGTGGAGACACAGTGACTCAACAATGCAGCAGCAGGTGGTGTGGACTAGAGAGTGGACATCTGTAATATACTGTATGTCCACGACAGTAACAACTGTGATGTGTGTCATTTCAATGATCCAGAATCTGGTTTTACACTTCACTTTGTCTCTAAAAAAAACTTGGCAACAAATAAATCTTGATCTTCCTGATATGTTGTCAATCAGTTCAACTGAATAGACTGTGTTTTCAGAAACAACTTCAGTCTAAGTTTTATTTCTGTGATTTCTAGTCTTTTTCCATCCAGACCTGTTGAACCTGCTGCTATTTTCTGTTCTTTTTTGATGTTTTCTTATATATTTGACAGTTACAGGTCTAGAAATGAAAATATTTCATTAACTCTCAGGAATATTTGTGGCAGGGCCAGGCCTGTGACGGGAAGGTTGCTGGTTTGGATCCCAACCTTGGTTGTGCTGAAAGGTTTGACTCACTGGGACAAATTTGGTTTTTGTGTATTTGGTTATATATGTATAAATGACAATAAAGGCTCATTTGTCTTGTTGCCTTTGTTTAGATAAAGTTCAGTGACAATATTAACAATAACAGTCTTTTCACTTCTCCTTGTCCCCCCTCCTTTTCTTCCCTTCCGTCCTTTTTTGTCTCCTTCACTTTCACACTCATTCACAAACACTTACATCCATCAGTTTCTCATTATTTCCGTTTTATTCATTTCTTATCTCCTATAAAAGCACCGTCATTAAACAGGAAATGGTAACCGCTTTGCATTATGCAACATTGGTTTTTACTTCATGGCTAAAAAAGAGGGGAGGCTCGTGGAGACAACTAACCGACAAGAGACTACTGAAGTTCGGCGTCTCCTTCTAGCTTTCCCTTTACTTGTTTGGGTTTTATTCAGGCCCGGGTATCTTTTAACGAAACCTGGAACAAAATAAAGCCCTAGTTGATGTTTTATCTCGTGAATTACCAGTAAAAACACCTACCTTGCTGTTTTGAAAGCTACCAATGGCTCTTGCCGCGCTGTCAGTGAGTTTGACGTGAAAAACCGAAATGCTTCCTCCGCGGCTCAGTTTCCCGCTGGACAGTCCGTAAGACTGGCTCTCCCTCAGCGCCGACATCCCGCCAAACAGGCGTCTATACCGGGCAGACGCTCCGCGACATGACCCGGTAAACAACCGATTAAGAAAAGCTTTCTCTCGGCCCCACAATCCTGTTACACCTCCTCCTGGTGCCGTCCCTGCTGCTGCTCCGCCGCCGCCGCCGCCGCGCGCAATTCTGGAGTAGATCACATTACGTCATGACGACAGGACACAGAACAACACTGATTGGGTGCTGCACATAAATAAACCATTACGTAGCTGTGACGTAATTCCACTTGGCCTTATAGCCTTAAAGCCTTTCTGTCTCTGATTTTCTTCATATTTCGTATCTAGGTATTGTATTAATAAACAATGAGTAATAAAAAATGGAATAAAATGTTGGGTTAGTTAAACTGTTCAACTGTGAGGGGGAGAAGAGGCAACAAGAGATATATTCAATAACCCCAACATAATTTAATACCATAAATCCCGATCTTAATTTATATTGCTATTATATTTCATTGTACAAAATATTTGTGTATATGTGATAAAAATGTGTACTATATCTCATAGTATATTTTATACACCAAGTACATATACTCTATGTATGTATGTAATGTTTATGCTATACAATGTACATGTAAGTATGATTGTATGTATATGCAAATATGTATGTACATATGTATAAAAATATACAATGGGTATACATAGGCCTGGGCATCTGTATGTGTGTAAACGTGTAGTATCTATCTATCTATCTATCTATCTATCTATCTATCTATCTATCTATCTATCTATCTATCTATCTATCTATCTATAAAAGTATCTTTATTTATTTTATTTATATTTATATATTCATCATTATTCATTAGATTTTTATCTTATTTATATCTTATTTCATGTAGTTTTCTGTACACAATGCATGTACAGAAATATATCTGAAATATTATAAACCAACAGAATTAGGTGATTCTGGTCTGGGTTAGATTTGTAGTAACTTGGACAGGATGGTGAGTCCAGGGAAATTTTGATCAAAGAAGATGGAGGTGATTAGAGGGACAACGCAGACAGAAGGGTTTGAGGGTTGAGAAAAAGCTAGAGAAGCCAGATTGAGATGGTTTGGACATGTTCAGAGGAGGGACAGTGGATACATTGGTAGAAGAATGACCCTAGAGATGGAGCTACCAGATGAAGATACTAGGTGGAGCTACCAGGTAGGAGACAAGGAGGAGATTGATGGATGTAGCTGTCGGAGTAGAGTCGGAGTAGAAAATACAGAGAACAGGGGGAAATGGAAAATGATCATTCGCTGTGGCAACCCCTGAAAATGGACAAACTGAAAGTGAGAAGAAGAAACCATAAAGGCTGCTCTGTAAAGGTTTGGGGCTAAATTTTAGCTGTTGTGTTCTGGACCTGATCTAGTTCACAAAAAGATAACAGAAAAATTTGTTAAATGATGACTATACTATATGAACTACACCGTCCTGATCTACCTTTGTTCACCTGTGGACCTGACTGATGAGATACAGAAGGACAATTTTTTTAACAAGTGGCCCATGTTGTGTGTTCCAGATGTGGGCCACTGGATAGAAAATGTGACCTGTTTGCAGCCTGTCAGTTGTTGCTGTATGTCGGTCGGTCATTCAACTGTCAGGTGTGTGTGTGGATTTAAACTATGACAACCCTTAAACTGCAGACACAGGTAGTTTGTCCAACAATAACAGCACAATACACAGACCTGCAGAGTGAAAGTTGACTGGAAGGAGTGAAAATTGTCGGTAATCGTTGTGGTACAATCAAAACGAAGGAGGTCAGAACAGAACTAAACCTGTACCAGTACAGTTCAGACCATTTGTCAGGCTCTGGTTTTGGTTGAGAGATAAATGGGTCTCAGACCCACAGGTCCAGTCAGTCTTTCTGTCACCCTTTGTTAAAAAGATGTGTCGTATTGGGAGAAATTTTAGGAAATTCATCCATTTATCCCTCCATCAATTAATTGTCTTACATTTTCTCACTAAATACACTGTTGTTTTTGACCAATTCCTAACCACTGCTGCAGAAATGCCACCCTAACTTGCTGACTTCCACGTGTTTAACCTTCAGTCCAGAACAATTTAACATTTTTAATACATAATTTACAGCACAAGTGCTAAATTCAAGGCCCGGGGGCCAAATGCAGTCATCTCGTACGGCCCACGAGAGCTTACGAGACATTTTATAATGTCAATGCAGCAGAGTTTCTTAACCTTCATTCATTCATCTTCTTCTGCTTGTCCATTGCCAGGTCACAGGGGCAGCCGGCGTCACCCAAATCACATTGCACCATATTGTGAGCCTTCCTGTGGGTGGTGAGCCCACAAGAAGTTATGTGGATTGGGACGGTGCAATGCACAGAGCAGATCAGTGGCAACCTGGCAGCTGGTGGATTCGAACCGGGGACCTTGCGGACCCAGGTCCGCTTCCTTAACCACTAGGCCACCAGTGCCACAGTTTCTTAACTTGATAAATTAAAAATGGTTTTATTGCACAGCAATGAACAATATTATTTATATATATTCTCTATAATAAACTGCAGCAGAATAGAATAGAATAGAATAGAATAGAAAGCCTTTATTGTCATTATACAAGGTACAACGAGATTTAAAGCTTCCCTTAGGGTGCACGCAGTAAACACAGTAAACATAGCAAGAGTAAAGAAGAATATATACACATAAAATAAAAATAAAAAAAATAAGTAATAAGATATAAACAGTGCAGAGTGACAGAGTGGTGGAGAGTGATGCAGGTAAAAGTATATGCAGGCTGGCATGATATGCTAAAACAGTGCAGTAACATGTATTAATATGTTATGGAGTAGTAACATCTATAACCTTCAACCGGCCCTTCGTGGAACTTCGTTTGTTGATGTGGACCCCTGGTAAAAACAAGTTTGACACCACTGATGTACAGTATGCTTGGACAGTTATTGACAAAGATAAGTGAAAGGTTCAGGTCAGAACCTCTGATGAAGAGATATCCAGGTCACAGCGCCAGTTGAAAGATTCAGGTGGATCACGGCACCAAATTAAAGAAACCAGGTCACAGCACCAACTTGAAAAGGCTCTCTCCTATCTACGTGGTCACAAAACAAAGTTGGGAGGAAATAAACAAATCTGTTGGTTGGTTGATTTGCCTTATAACAAGAACACCAAACAGAGCAAAGAAAACGACTGTAGAAGTTTTCAATTCATGGATCAGCAATCTTACAATGTTATACCTGTCTGGGGGGGTGTGGTCTTAACTTTGTGGGCGTGTATCACCTGTACGAGCATAATGGGGAAACGAGGTTCAGTCACTTCTGAGCAATCATGTTATTTTTATTATCCTGGTCGCTAGTCATGCTTGTACTTGTGGTCACCACTTGTGGCGCTGTTGTGCCATCAGGGGACATGAATATCAATCAATGGGGGGTTACTCTGGAGCAGGCCTGGGCCACAGGTGGTACAGGCCAGGCAAGGTTAGAATGGAGGGATGGATAGAACTTTATTAATCCTGCGGGAAATTCTGGCTCCAGCAGCAGGACAGCACGGAACAAGAGTTAGATACAGGTACAAAAAAAGACCAATATGATAGAAACAATATGGGCGAGTACTATGAGTCTACGTCTCATCCAGACCTTATAACCTTCATCAGAAATCTCGTGGCGATGATTTTTTTCCAGGTTTTGCAGAAACAACACATGCGGTAAAAACAATTCGATCAATGCTATTTTTGTAGCCTTCCATTCTAATTGCACGTCTGTCTTTTGACAGTGATTTGGTGATTTCAGACAGTTTTCTGTTCCCGTCCCTCCCTCTCTGTCACTCAGTTCATTTTCCGTCACATCCATTTATACAATAATTTCCGCCGTACCTCCGCTCCAGACAAGTGAGTTGCACTGAATTCATGCATCTACTTCCCAAACCTCCTTGTTTGTTTGGGCAGGAAGGTGACGCCTGTTCAAAGTCCATCCCCATCAAAGAGACTCTCTGGGTCTTTGTAGAGCAGCGTCAGCCACAGGTGACATTAAGAGCAAAAATTATATATATATATATATATATATAGAAATATATATATAGAAATATATATATATATATATATACAAATATATACTGTATATATATATGTGTGGCTTTGAAGGCTTACAGTTGAGTTGACTTACACTGTACTGTTCACATCCCAGCAGCTGTGAACAGGACAGATGAGGAGACCAAGGACAGACGCAGTAGAAGGACATCAGTGTTGTTGTAGGAAAGAAGCATAATGACGCAACATCAAAAAAAAGAGCTGGAACGTACAATTTTTTGATAGCCAATGTCCTTACTACCAGTGGGCTCACTACCCCAGGAAGGCTCACAGTATGGTGCAGTGTGATTTGGGTGGCAGTTGTGGAGACTGCTGCCCCTCAGACCTGGTAATGGATAAGAGGATGAAGATGAATGAAAGAATGGATGTCTTTACTGAAGGTCTTTTTTTTGGCCCTACTTTTAGGCACATGACGACATTACAAAAGATAGCATAGCTGTTAGCAAAATGACAATCTCCCAGGAGCCAAATGGGGCTACAAGGTAGTGAGGAAAACTCCTGAAACTAACAGCAAAACAGCCAAATAATGCTAAATTCTTTTATTCTTAATCTTCTATGTCTTTTTCAGGGTTTGCCGCAGAGAATCACCATTTCCATCTCCCCCTGTCCTCTGTATCTTCTACTCTGACTCCAACTCCCTCCATGTCCTCACTGCATCCATCAATCCCCTACCTGGTAGCTCCATCTCTAGGATCATTCTTCTACCAATGTGTCCACTGTCCCTCCTCTGAACATGTCCAAACCATCTCAATCTGTCTTCTCTAGCTTTTTC
>JAFBJS010003768.1:85910-115652 GCA_016785265.1 Paraplagusia blochii
GCTGACTCTCTTCTATCACAGATCACTCCTGACTCTTTTCTCCAGTTGTTCCATCCTGACTGTACTCTGTTCTTCTCCGCAGTCTCCACTGCTCTGAACAGTTGATCCTTAGTATCTAAACTCCTCCACCTTCACCACCTCTGCTCCTTGTAACCTCACCAGTCTGAAGTTGAATTTATTAGCTGAATATATTATTTTTATGCTTTACCTAATAGAATATACTAAATAAAGAGTCAATGAAGTCACATGGCAAAGTATTACATAAATAAATTAAACCAGCAGCCCCAATCAGGACTGTTGTTGCAAATGATGTAAAAAAAACCAAAAAAAAACAACCACTCGTAGTTATCCACCAGGTTACTCCATTCCCCCAGTGTTAAGAGAGGTGGCATAGACTAGAGAAAAAACAGCATCTGTTCATGGCAAAAAGGAGTGAATTCATTTTATTTGTTTTTAATATGTATCTACAACAAGGGGGACACAGGCAAAAACGACTGACAACTTGATGAAAATTAAACCAAAGGCAAAAATAAACCAAAACATTTATCAATGCAAGTTTTCCCACCTTTTTCCATAAGGAACATTATTATTTTTTTATTATCTAAAGAAACTTTACAATATAAAGAAACATACGAAGAAGGAACCTCTTTAATTTTACTACACGAGACATTTAGGATTCTGAAAACTACCCCTAACATGAGACACAAAGCAACTCCCCAGGGACCGACTGCCTCATATTCAATACTGCTTTGTCATCAAGAGGAAAAAGAAAAAAAAAAAAAAAAGAAAAAGAAAATTCTTTAGTCCCAGTCCCTAAAACTTCCTCTTTGACCCCTCCCCCCGAATGTTACAGTATTATACATCAGCACAATAGAAATACAGAAATGATCAACGCGGTGACGAGTTTTACTTACAGGACAGAAGGAAAGAGAGAAGTTTGACTGCATTTTATACAACAGGATTTCAACGTGTGGAACCAGGAGGAGGTGAAAACCTCTCCTTCTCCTCTCAGCAACATGCCTGTCCATTTAAATTCATTTCTCCACCTCTTTACTTTCTCCCGTCCCATTTAAATACATAAAAAAAAAAAATCCTTCATAGTAAAGTGTGGTCCCTGGTGTCGGATTGAGAGCGAGCGTCTTTTGCGCCCCATTTGCCTTGAGGTTTTGAAAAAGAAAAAAAAAAAAAATGTGTTGCACAAAAGAAAATGACCTCAAAGATTATTGGATGGCTTTTCTTCGCCACCGTCCAAGAACAGAAGCTAAGGACGAGGCGGTTTTGCGCAATAAGGGTGTGTTCACACCTAAAGGTTTCTAAAACAGATGTAACAGGAGAAGACGAATGGAAAAAAAAATAACTTAACAATCACTGCTAAAAACATAAGCACCTCAGACCTGTGTTAATGGGCTTGAAGATCAAAAAACTTGCTTGCTAACAGCTTAAACATACACTTTTAGGGAGGGATAGACAAAAATCTGCAGAATGAGCAGCCGCAGAGGCCACAGCTTAGCTTTGTTGAGAAAAAGACATTCCGTCTTTCAAGATCTGTGTTACCTATAGAGATTGCAATGCGTCTTATTGCAATTTTTGGTGATGCCTACAAAGCAATTACAAGGAAACAACACAGTATGTTAAATAAAAATGGTTACAGCCATGTAACAAAAAAAAATGAAGCCATAAAAAAAAATCCAAATCCAAAGCGATCAGGGAAGAATTCTAAGAGTCACAACCCAATGAAACCTCACAAAGTTGCAAGGTTTGACGATTGTTCATCTACATCTAACAAAGTCAATGTGAACGCACCCTTATTTGACAGAGAATTTTCGACTATAAAATCACCTTCACTCATTCTATGAAGCTACAGTGCTGCAAAATGTGAAACTCCCCCCATTCCCTGTTTTGTCGAGGATGAGGTGAGACAGCGTATCAGTCCATAGCAGCTCCAATTTCTGTTTTCCTCCTTGTTCATATGAATTCTGTGTAAAAGAACCTTTTTTTTTCTCCACCTCTGAACAAAGACACACAGTCAGTCGCCCGAAATTGGCAGGTTTTCTGATCAACTGTCAAGTTGAGATCTGAAATATCAAAAGATGTCAATGATATCAAAATGCATTTTACATTATTTACACCAAAAAGGATCAAAATCAAACTCAGAAAAGATGGAGAGAGAGAGAGAGAGAGAGAGAGAGAGAGTCGCACGAAGAGAAATGACCGGAGAAGATGTAGGTGGGTCTGTGTGGGATGATTAAAGGTAAAGAGCGAGAAAGGGAGGCCCACTCACATCACTGCAAGCAGCTGACTGAGAGGCAGCTGCGTTCAAATACCCAGCAGCACACGTACCAGGGCTGGTAGATTTCCCAGAATCAAAGTCCAACAGATGTCACAACGTCAACCAGGTCTTTGAAAACATTCAAATGTGTTGCTGAGAAGCAGAATAAAGAGAAATGTTGAACTGACCAACAGAAACCAACCTCCTTCGTGCAGTCGCAGAGGCATTTCTGACCAAAATGCAGTTATCAGTTATCAAGGAGACAGTCACTAATTGTAGTCCGAGACATTTTCTTGTACATCAGTCAGGAGGAATAAAAAGCTTGCTTGCCAACAGCTTAACCAGGCTCACTTTTAGGCAAAAAAAACCCTTAATTTTTTAGTTTAAAAACGATGGCATGTGTTTTATTCTTTAAGAGATCCTCAATAAATATGATTTCCCCCCCTTGTTTTAAGATTTAAAACTACATAACAACTTCAGAAAGCTGTGCAGCCATGTGGATTTTTCCCCATTTAAAAACAGACCAGACCTAGATCACTAGCTGATTCATGAGAATCTGCTTTTGTAAAATTTTTCATCACTGCAATTAAAAAACTTCTTACTGAAGGACCCGAAATTAAATGTTTGAGCAAAATACTATTAAAACAATCCTAAAATCAAATTATTCTTATTATTAAGGCTCGGTGTGAAATTTGTTCCCACCGTGTTATTGTTTTAGCCTGTTTGCAGCATCACGTCACAGCATGTTTCAACACTACTTTTTTACCAGGTGGTTAAGAAAGAATATGAGCTTGATCTGCAGACACACTGCCCTCTGCAGAGCCAGGTCAGAAACATAAAAGTAAATATTTTTGTGTGTACGTACAAACACAGCTGGGCTAAAAGGGACAGCACAGGTCATTATTGGAACCAGAAATCTGCTAGCATTTAGAGAAAGTCACAGTGTTGGGGACTCATCAGCAAAGAAAAAAAAAATCTGAGCACAGAGGCGAGAACCACAGCTTAAAAACACAGAGGAGTGAATAAAGTGGGCAGCAGGAGTGGAAGCAGCAGCAACAGAAAAAAAAAAAAAGACCCGCAGGTTTGATGAGACAGAGGAGACAGAGACACTGCTGAGTGGATCTGCATATTTACAGAGCTGCTACCAGTAAGAAGTGAAATTCTTCTGTTTTCAACACATAATCCCAATTATTTGATCTCCAACCAACACGTTATGTTTATACTTTAAGCTACATCTTCAATATTGTACAGGTCAGATTTTTGGACTCTGTTTTTAACTCCCTACTCATACTGCAAGACACCACTGGAGCAGAACAAACTTCACTGTCTTACTCCATTGACAAAGTCATAATCAACAGTTCATGTTGCGTATAACTTGAGATATTATTTTGAGCAGGTCAAAACCTAGGGGAAGCCGAACCAGCCTAAGAATCAGAGAAGCTGTTGACGACAAAATGTGTTGAAAACGTCCAAATTTCTCTCTTGAGAACAAGCTTTGATACAAGATCCCAAATAATAAAAAAAATGCAATAATAAATAGAGCTGTGCACTGTGCTGCATTGAAGATACACAAATATGAGCTGTTTTTTGTTATAATTCTGTCTTGTGTTGATTAAAACCAGGGGTGAAAAGAAATATAAGAATTATCAAAATAGGAACTTTATGCCAATCAGTACCATGAGTCAAATATCACCAGCAGGGAGCAGTGTTCTAGCAGGTTACACTGCCGATGGACTTCATCATAATCATGTGCCCGTTCTTAAAAAAAAAAAAAACCCTAATCTTAAAAATGGTCATACCAATATCATTAATAACAATATTACAATAATAAAAATAACAATGATACAATACATACACAAAAGAAAAAAAGAAAATTATAACAACATCTCTGTAAACACAGAGGGACTAATGTGAGGGGGGAGAAAGAGGTGCTTTCCCAACTCACCATTTGGGTGAGACACACAGAAAAAAAGGGCAATAAAAAAAAAAAGAAGAAAAAGTCCAAAGTGATGGTTGAGATGTTTGCAAGCAGCTGCTTGGAGAGGATGACCACAAGAAAGGGCTGAATTATTTTGTTTCTGTTTGTTTTTTTCAGTCTCCTCTCTCTGTTCGTCTGTCCGTCTCTCTGCAAATCCTCATCTTTACCCTGGCTCAGTGTCTGCGCCCTGACAGGAAGTCAGAGAGGCCGGAGCCTCAGGGAGTCAGGGAGCAGGTACTTCCTGTGGCTCTGTGACAACTCTTTCCCTTTAGCGTCGGCAGCCGTCTCCTCGCTCTCCAGGAGAGAGCTCCCGTCATGATCGGAGTCCACGCACGCTTCCGGAGGGGTCGGCGTCTCAGAGCTTCTCAGTGACCGTGGACTTCTCAACGTGAGGTTGGTGTTGGTGGTAAAAGAGGAGCCGATGGTGGAGTTGGAATGAAGGTGGAGGATAAAGTGGTGTGTATGTGTTTGATGAAAGGTGGTCCAATCCGATGTGAAGGATTTGTTTGATTAAAAAAAAGGGAATTTAAAAAAATAAAAGCCGTAAAGGGGGAAAAAAAACTAAATCACACGCTCATCGTCATGTTGGGTGAATACTGGAAAGAGAAGAAGAAAAAAAAGATACAGATGAGTGGATTTGTCACTGACAAGATGCAAACGCCAGAGGGCGCTTAATGACAAAGTCTACAGGAGCTGAAGGCAGTAAACACAGATTCAATGAGACAAAAACCTACAACAAACTGACTTTTAGGAAAGACAGAGAGTCATGTAGACAGACAGACGGATGGATAGATAGACAGATAAACAGATAGACAGACAGGCAGATAGATAAACAGGTAAAGAGACGAATGAACAGATAGATAGAAAAGCAAACAGACAGACAGACAGGCAGGCAGGCAGGCAGACAGCCAGACAGATAGATAAACAGGTAAAGAGACAGGCAGACAGATGGATAGAAAAGTAAACAGACAGACAGACAGACAGACAGACAGACAGACAGACAGACAGGCAGGCAGGCAGACAGGCAGCCAGACAGATAGATAAACAGGTGAAGAGACAGACAGACAGATAGATAAACAGGTAAAGAGACAGACAGACAGATGGATAGAAAAGTAAACAGACAGACAGATAGACAGACAGACAGACAGACAGACAGATCTTTATTAATCCCTCTGGAGTATCCTCAGGGTAATTATGGAAATAGACAGATAGACAGACAGGTAGGTGGACAAACGCATGGACAGATAGATGATATAGAAACAGGCAAACGGATAGGCAGACAGGCAGACAAACAGATATAGATGGGTACATAGAAAGACAGATGTATAGACGAACAGACAGACAGGCGGGGTGATTGATAGACAGAACTTCATTTATAACTACTTCTTGTTTTTAAGTATATAAAGTAAAGTGTATATAAAGCTTGTTATCAATAACATCACATTTCTCTGGGCTGATCAAACAATTAAAATGTAAAAAATCTGATTGATCGGATCCACCAGCTTGTCTAAGGTTCTTCTGCTGTTAAATCAGTTTCTTTTCACATTTGTGCAATTCACCCCACATTAGTAAAATTCACATCATAAACCTTTACTTTTCCCTCTTTTCAGCTGTGAAAAAGTAAAACCTTTCCCCTTACACTTTCGCTTTGGAATGGGTTCAAGAAATTCCCGCCCATTTCGCCATCATCCCTCGGCGTTCCAGGAGGGTTGTTCATGCCTCCCATGTTGTTAGGAGAACTCTGGAAGGAGGGTAAGATTGAGAAATATTAGGAACAGTCACTTAAATGTGGAGAGGAATTGAAAGTGTAAATAAATATCTGATAAATCCACCTCACCTTTGGCAACCCGTCCATATCCCCAGACCCTGAGGAGGTGATGGAGAAGGTCGGTCAATACAATATACGTTAATACAGCTTTTACAGAGTTAACACACACAGACACTGTTGCTTTCACCCACCTAGTGATCCATTCATGTGATGTGGCTCCATGGCTCCCATTGCTCCCATCGGCCCGTCAGGCCCAGGTCCCATTGGGAACTGTCCAAAACAGAAAGAGAATTTGACTCTGAACAGTTCATGGGGAAGTGCAACATTTACAGCATCATGACAAAATGTTTTGTATTTATTTTTAAATGTGTCTGACTCACATTGGGTCTGTTTCCTCCAGGACCAATAGGGTTCATCATTGTATAGATGTTTTCACTGGAGTTGGTTGAATCTTAGAGGGAAAATAAACAATAAAAATTAAGTATAAATTGATAAAAAGAGAGAATGAATGGATGGGAAACAATGACATGATGGAGGGAGGAACAATATTCATGCTTGTTTAGTAAAAGGGGGGAAAGGATGGAAGTTAGTTCTGGGGACAAAGTTAGGTGACGCACCACCTGGGCTGGGCATGATGGGAGTTCCGGGTGGACCTCCTCCGCCTGGAGGACCCTGAGGAGCGAGAGATTATAAAATAATCAGCACATCAGCTTCTGCAAAGTGCAACACTTTTATAAATACCTCACAGACAAAGTGATAGATTTCCAACTCACCACGTAGTTTCCTGGAGATGATGAGGAGTATGCTATCTGCTGGCGCCGGGAGGAAGCAGATAATCACATCAGAAAGCCAGAGGAGATGAAATGTGAATAAAGAGAGAAATATTTTACAATCAGATACAATTCAGAACAACAGCTCTGGCTCGGAGAGAAAACTTTACAGATATATCTTCTATAATGCGTTGTATTTTATTACTGTTCTTAAAGAGAAGAAAATATGACGATAAAAAATGTAAAAACTACACAAACTATAGTGAATAGGTTCATGTGTAAAAGGCCTGAGGTCAAGCTTTTAACTCACAGAGTTAGCATTAGGCCCGGGCCACGGCCCCCTGCCTCCAGGACCCCTGAGGGGAGAAAGGAGAAGATAAATGAATGACAGGAAGAAAATGGGGGGAGGAAATAGTTTGCGAGGAAATTAGAAGTAAATGACTTCAGGTTTAATAACGGGCGTTAAGATTAAACTGTTTCTAAGAAGCACTCACATATTCATCCCTGGCATTGGACCACCCATGGAGTTGGGAGGAGGCCTCATTCCTCCATAGTTCTGTGAGATAAGACAGAAGGAATGGAATTTTCAACATCTCTGTTAAATTTCTAGCAACACAGTAAGTTCTTCACACCAGTGTTCCCCAACCTTATTGCAACACAGATCGCTTACTTTTTTCACGGACCGGTTGTTAAGTTGTGGCAAATAAATAACTCTCAGTAAAATGAAAATTTCCAGTGTTCTGAAATATTTTCCTACCTATAAAATCTTCCTACCCGAATTAACAATGATTTCTCAAGTGCACACACCCTATAATTTTCTGCTACCAGACCGGTATAAAACGTTAGAATCTATGACTCTGCGTCATTTTGATCTATTGGTCAGTTCTTTTGTTGATAAGGGTATGGATCAAGTGGAAGTAATAGACAGATGGCGCCAAAAGGAAAGATTAATTCTCTACAGCCCGGCACCAATTCACCCTTTGGACCGTTACCGGTCCTCGGTCCAATGGTTGGGGACCACTGCTCTAAGCAAAAGGCAGTACGATTTAAGAAACAGTGAGTTACTGTATCTTGAGACCCAATGATTATTAAAAGCTTAATTACTTACACAAATCAAATTTCTCAAGTGCACACACCCTATAATTTTCTGCTACCAGACCGGTATAAAACGTTAGAATCAATGACTCTGCGTCATTTGGATCTATTGTTCAGTTCTTTTGTTGATATGGGTATGGATCAAGTGGAAGTAATAGACAGATGGGGTCAAAAGGAAACATTATTTCTCTGCGGCCCGGCACCAATTCACCCACAGACCGGTACCCGGCCCAGTGGTTGGAGACCACTGATTCAGTCTATTGACTCTGTGTAACAAATAGGTTTCTGCAAAAAAGTCTGACAATAACACATAATTTAGCAATTATTCCTTGGTAGAGTTTAAGAATCGCAGACAATGCAAGGTTCAGTTCTAACAAAGAAAAACATCAATTTCAAGGATAAAGAGTATAAAGGTACAAATATAATTAAATATCCTGCAAAAACGTGCTGAAAGAGGTTGAAAAATGTAGAAGAAATGTAAATTCATAAACACAAACCTGTGGGCCCATGGCCATCCCTCGAGGAGGATTCATTCTCATTGGTCCACCCATGTTAGGGTGTCCTGAAACACAGAACATAAAGGAGCGTTTGTAACAACTTTATGCCATAGTTCAGTCTGAAAAGCGTTCTTTTAAAGAAAATAAATGATGTTTGGTCATTTTATAAAACCTCTATTTTGCTCAAGTTCGATTTAGATTGATTTTTAACCAAACAGTGATGAAAGCAACCATCAGGAGGCGCCACCACATCAGTTAGGTCTCACCTACATCCTAATGTCATCAAATGCGACTGGAGCCTCTAAGCACCACCTCATCATCTGACAAGAAACGGCACCACCATCATTAATTGCTTTGACTGAATTTTTCTCATCTTTACCTTGCGGTCTTGTCGGGTCCAGACTGTTTGGCAGGAGCGGTTGAGAACCAGGGATTCCCCCCGGAGGCTGAGAAGAAGAGATGGGAAATTAGAATGATCAACATCATAACACTTTCCTGACGTCAACACCCCTCTGTCCTAGGTGCAGCGTCGTACCTGATTTGGCATTCGGAGTGAGGGCCGGGGTCCGCCTGGATACCGCGGTGACATAAAAGGCTGTAAAATAAATGGGGAACATGGTAAAAATACATGACAAAAAGTGATGAGTTAATATGGAAAAAAATTCAGATCTTTCATAAAAAGTCATAAACACAGACAAATGGAGATGTGTTGGTGAATGGATGGAAGATGACACTGGACAACCATAGAGTTATGACAGTCTTCAAACTAATTTTGTGCTAATTTGTGTGTGTGTTTGTGTGTTGCTGAGCCACTCACACCTGTCCCTGCCTGCTGTCACTGTGGTGTAAACTGACCCGACTCTGTGGTTTACACCGCGCTAGTTAGAGACACCTCTGTCCAACAACAGTGTCCGAAAAAGGTTAGCGTAAGCGTACCCACGCTCTCTCTCTCTCTCTCTCACACACACTCACACAAGACAGAAACCAGAAACCACAAGAATGAGAGCAGAGAGGTTGGTCAGAGGGTGGGCTGCCAAAATCTGAAGCTCTGCCTCCACTGTGACCTCAGAAGAACCAACTGTCCCCACTCTGAAGACGATGCTTAGAAAAATATATTGTCGACTAAAGAAAAAAAAAAGGTTTTTATAAAGATAAAAACATAAAAAACTAATATAGAATTTGCTTTTTGAAAATGCTCTGGCTTATTTTATTAGACTAATGAAATAGTTGATTTGATTAATGTAAATTTAGTGTATTATTTATACTAAACTATTACCCACTTTTCTGATTATTGAACTGATAATACTTGTAATGAATCACAATTAAATGAAATAAATCACATCACTAATCACTAAATCCCACATATGTCGTAGGTAGGTAGGTAGGTAGGTAGATAGATAGATAGATAGATAGATAGATAGATAGGTAGATAGGTAGATAGGCAGATAGGCAGATAGGCAGATAGGCAGATAGGCAGATAGGCAGGTAGGTAGGTAGGTAGGTAGGTAGGTAGGTAGATAGATAGATAGATAGATAGATAGATAGATAGATAGATAGATAGATAGATAGATAGATAGATAGATAGAAATCCTTCGAAAGACAACAGCAGGGAGATAGAAATTTCTAATATATACAATGTGAACCCTCTTCAGATATTTGTCCATTGTCCTCAACAACATCCATCAGTCCAGAGTCTCCTCACAGCCGACAGTTGTGTCTATCACAGACTTATTGTGCTGATACTAGTCAAGTGTCTGACCTGAGGTTAGAGCCTCCACACATTTATAATGTGAACTGACTGTGTGTTAGAGCGACCATAAGTGGATGAAGGATGGAATTATAGTAACAACACTGCACTCATGCCACTGCCTTGGAACCTTTTAATTGGATTTATTTCACAAAACAATTACCATGATTACTGATACTGAAGAAAACCACGACTGGAACATTGACTTAATTGGTAAATAGCATCATATGGCAATTTGTACATATGGAAGTTGGCAGTGTGGGGAATCCAACAAGATACAAATCTGGACCGCAGACAGGCAAGTGTAGGAATCACTCCAAACATATGGAGCCATTGATTTGTTACTTACTACATTACTTAGTACAGCTGCAGGAAATCCCTAAAATGTTTAAATAATAATAATAAAAAAATAAAGGCCTCAGAATAGATAATGACTTCCTGTGTGTGCGCTCCCTCCCATGCTGCAGTAGTTATGAAGTACCATATTACCACTGATGATGTCATTAATTACATCTGCTTACTGTTTTGGAAGTTGGGATTATAAGATTCAAATGAACTGCTGGGATTTGGTTGATGCTCCTTTGGTGAAACAACAAATCACTATAGTTTGAATATTTTAGGCATAGTTTAGTAACATTTGCTTGAACTGAAATAAAGTTTGGTTTGAGTAAACTAAAAGGCTGTATATGGTTAATGGTATGCTTTAAGTTATCGCTGGGCTAATACAATTATGTTCATAACCATAACTATAAACTCCTTATCCCTATTTACTAGCCATTTCCTATTCATAATTTATTTTATATTACTAATTTAGGAAATATAAACACTTACTTTATTGAAGTCAGTCTGAAATAATGTCCTACTTTTCACTTATTTACTTTTGTTAACCGTCTATTACTTTGTATAGTTAAATTTTCTATGGTTTAACATTGATGATATTCACATGTCATTATAACATTTTAAGTTTTTTTTGTCCAAACCTTTTTCTTCTAAATATGTGTTTCTCTGTGTGACATGTCCTTAGCCCCTGTCCACTGTTTTATTTATCAGGTGCTGGAAGAAGTGTGCAGAAGCGTGAGTTTATGTGTACGTGTGTATGTGCATATGTATGTATATATATATATATATATAAAAAAAAAATAGAGGCAGCTCTTGAGGAGGGGCAGTGAGTGACTTATTCATCCCACCCATGGTTGGCTGATGTGGGCCTTGGAGAGGGGCAACTCCCTGGTTCTCTGGATGCTACTCTTTCTACAACAGACCTGGACACTAGAGGGCTGTTGCTGATGATCCAGGAACAAAACTACAAGTAAGTGGGCTCCAGGGGTGTGTGTGTGTGTGCCTGTGTATGTGTGTGAGTGAGAGCATAAAAGTGGGGACCAGGGCAGCCTTGGAAAGGGTGTTGTACAAAGACGGGGTGCTTTAGAGGAGGTGTGGGTCGCTTACCTGGCCGTGGGGTCCCATCATGGGGTTGCTGGGGTTGTGTGGGGGGGGCTGTGCGTGTGGGGACTGCTGAGAGCCGGGCGGTCCCTTTAAGAAAGAAGAGCCATGTCAGAGAGGGGAGGGGCCAAAAGTGGGGTTAACACCTCATGGAATTACTTCAAAATTATCAGAGAGTAATAGAGTGGGGGAAGAGGGGGAGGAAGACTGGAGTTGGAGAGTGGTGAGTGGGTGGGTGGGTGGGGGGTTAAGTTGTGGAGAATGTAGAGTAGGAAGGAATAGAAGCAAAATCTGTCAATAAGTCCATGTTTTCTTCTGGCTGCAGGACTGCAGCTGACCGGAGAACAGTTTCCTTCTATGTCCAAAGTTGGCAAAAAATGTGAGCTAATATCTAAACACAGGTTGGGTCGAAAACAACTGATATATATATATATATATACTGTATATATATAAAAATATAAAAGACATTATAAGGTTAGAGCCAGGGTAATAAATTAAGATAAATTAACAGCCTGAACACTTTAAAATATTGCCATTTTTTAAAAAAAAAGTATACTACTAGTAGGAAATATAATAAAAAGAGCCTTGATATATTTTGAGACATAATGAACAGAGCCAATAGTTTTAGTTAGCAAAGTAAAGCAAGAATTCTGAGCCAATATATATGTAAATATATGTATTTAAACATAAACATTT
Source organism: Paraplagusia blochii (assembly GCA_016785265.1). NCBI lineage: Eukaryota > Metazoa > Chordata > Actinopteri > Pleuronectiformes > Cynoglossidae > Paraplagusia > Paraplagusia blochii. The sequence goes on from JAFBJS010003768.1 coordinate 98,171, forward strand.
GTGTTAAAAAAGCTAATGATAACTCTAACGGCAAATACAGTTGAAACCTTAAACTGTGAATTGGTATTTCAGCCTTATTAACTTAAAATTAGTCAAAAAAAAAACAAAACACAAATATAACATAATAATGTTGTTTGTTTCTACCACCACAAGGGGACAGTGTTGCCAAAGGCTCATTCTGGCCAAGCAGGCGCCACCAGCAGGACAGCTACTAGTGGTAACTTCACAGCAGAAACAGGATTACTGACATAAACAAGTTTACAGTGGTCTTTTATTTCGTCTAATAACCGTAAAAAAAAACCTTCTTCATGCAACACTGTGTCCCTGCAGACAAAGAGAGCAACCCCGGCTCTTCTGTGCCACTGCTGTGTTATTGCTGACATTTAACTCAGAGAGGAGAGGTTAACGGCCCCTAATAAATAACTCATTATGCCACAGCCCCTCTTCCGCTCTGCCACCATCAGGGTGTCTTCATCTCAACACCATTTTCCACTCTTACGAAGAAAACAAAAGCTGCACCAATATTAAAAAAAACAGCAAATGGAATTTTCCATGTTTTTCCTCCCAGGCACATCCGGTACACAAGCAAACACAACGCATATGGATTACCCTCTAGGTTTTAGGGTTGTTTTTTAGACTTTAGTTAAGTCAATGAAAGGCATGCTTTTTTAGGTTTGCAAGTATCAATTATGAAGGAAACACAACTTTCTGATAGATAACACCTGTGGTTAGCCAATATAGCTAGAAATGTGTAAATAACACAATGCAAATAGGAGTCCAAGCATCTGCGTCTTGTCAAAGATTTGACACAAAACCAAAAATGCAAGTGAGATCAGCATTTAAGTACTGCAGTCTTCCTCTGAAATCAGATATTCAGCCATTCAGATTTTGTTGCTTTTAATTTGGAAGTTTGTATTTCTCTCCTCTCTTTTACCCCTGACCTTTTGAAGACAATTCCTAAAAACACAAGTGAGTGCCTAAAACCAGAAAGCTCCTTCAGATAAGAGTATTTTTTCCAAACAGTGTAAGGGAAGTTTTCTGGTAGGACAATATTTTAGTATCCTTCAGAATGTGTGTAGTTGTACTTATTGATTCCACTTATTGAGGCCAGTGCTGAACAGTGGATACTCTCTTTGCCCTTTAGTTAAAGGAGACAGTGCTGGCGGCTCACTTTTTAACGGTTAGCCAGAAAGGTTAGCAGACAAAAATATGCCACTTATCCTTCACCACATCATCTGTGTAAATATTGATGCCTCTGTGCCAGTGCATGTAGCTCATGTTATTCAAACACATTGCCTTAAGAAATGCCTGACTAGATGCAAATGTTTTTCTTTGCTGTTTGCAAGCAAGGGAATCATTCATCTTGTTGGAAATAAGAAATAAACATAGCATATTTATTCGGCATGTTGAAGACTGTTTGAAATGCAAAATAAAAGACACTTAGCAGTAGATAAAACACCCTTTAGCCAGCAGAGAAAATATTCAGGAAGTAACCCGAGCAGACATGGACAAATATTTTGACACTTGGGCTGGGTCAGAAGCAAATTAGGTGTAAAAGTCATGAATAAAGAGGCTAAAGCGCTGAAAACGGTTTTAACTCTACACACTATCTATTGTGGAAATTCTGGCATTGTAGGGAAAAGCTAATATGAATAAATAGTATTATTTGGATAGGTTTAGAGGGCCGGATTGAGAAACATAAGGGGCCCATCTAGACCCTGGGCCTTAGTTTTGCTCAGGTTTGAACATGAGAGAAGGGACGGCTAAAAATCGGCCAAAAGTTAAGACTGGAGTTTCCAATGTTAAGGAACTGGAAGTTATACCAACAAGTAAGTCAAGGAAAACCAAACAGAAATGCCCAACTCTCCATGAAGTACCACGCACACAAACACACCACACACACAGAGCAAATGGGATTACGTAACAGATGCATTTAGCAACTAAGTGACCTATGTTACTGGGAGAATCAAAGAGATCAACCTTCCCGTATACCACAAGGGGGAGTACAGGTACCAACAGTGGTACCGAACCGTAGCTTGAGAAGCTCTGAACTAGATCACTAAATTCAATCTGACCCTGATCCTAATGCTAAATCCAAACTAAATCCAAAACAGGAAAATATTCTCCCTCAGTGAGGACCTGGAGAAGGACAAAGTCTTGCCAAAATAAAAGCGTTTTGTCAAAACATGTCCCCACAAGCACTGCTATACAAGATATACACACACACATCAACACGCATTTGCCCAATCTCACTCCCGCGTCAATGTTATAAATAGCCATTCTGTGCCTCTCCTCACCCTCTCTCCTCTCCCCCTCTCAGCGTATGTACAGTGAAACTCTCACGACCACCACCACCTCCACCACCAACGTTGCCACCACCAGCTTCATCTAACCTCCTCCCAGCTTAGGGCTCCACTCTCGTCTTATACACAACAAAGTGGGAAAAAAAAGCCGCAAAAACAAACGAGGGGCCATGATCAGAGAATGGCACTGATCCTTCACATTTCCCCTCCGTCACTCCTCCACCTCCTCCTCCCTCTGTTTCTTTCCTATCTTGTCACTTGTGTTTTCTCTCCTACTCTACTCCACCACCTTATCGAGCTGCCTGCCAAATGCCAGTGCTGTCCATCACGCCGCTGCCTCACGGAGAATGTGTGTGTGTGTGTGTGTGTGTGTGTGTGTGGTTTTGTTAGTCAATGTGTGCCAGGTTTGTACCTGTATACCTGCATGTGTGTATTTGTGCTGTATGTGTGTGTTTATTATCCAGTCTCTTCAGGCAGCCATTACTCCACACTGAGACGGTTTCTCTCCACAGAAGCAGGACAGGTCAGAGACAGAGACAAGGACGGAGATGGAAGACTGGAGAGAAGATGGAGAAGGTAGGAGAAGGAAGAGAGAGCGGAAGATGACGACACAGAGGAACAGCAGCGGTGTGTAGTGAGTGAAAGGTGCTGAGGGGAAACTAACGACCAGAAGGGTTTAAGACGCCAAACTCTATCTGCGGCGTCACCTGGACAAACTAATTACAGACCAGATCCACGCTAGTCTGTTGACTCTATTTAGGTTTAAGGACCTGCAGAGTAAGATCTGCTGGCTCGGTGTTGGTCTGAAAACCTCAGGGCTACACTTCAGTATGGATCTGTCCATGTAGTTTCTCAGTCATCCTGGTTAAGTATAAGTTTAACTGGTCTGTACTTCAGGTTTCAGTCAGAAACAATGGCAGAATAACGAAAATAACCTTATGATTCCAAATGCAGTTTGGAATTTTCTGAATCACCACACTGTTGTTACATAATCTGAACAAAAACTAATGATATTCACTATACTAAAAATAAACAAGAATATTTATTTCCTATAGGCTTATGATGACGAAATTCCAACAAACTAGAACCTCAGAAGCTTCAACAACACTATAGGTGTTTAACATGCAGTAGAGCAGGGTATTAAGAGAAATTACAAGTAAATTATTTTCATTCAATCGTGACAAAAAAGTGAATGAATATAGTTAAAATGTAAGGCGTGTATATTCGAAAGGTGAAAATGAGCAGATTTACATGACAGAGAGAGCAGAGCGGAAGGTTTGAAAGCGATGGGAAAATAAAAAGAGGACAGATATGAGATGAGTTCAAGGTCATACCTGGAAGAAGCCCGGGGGCATGGGTCCACCTGGCATGGCGTCGTTGGGTGGCATGTTGCCCATGACTGGGCTGGGCGCTGCTGCTGCGCTCTGAAACACAGTAAAAGTCCATTAACATCAGAGATCTATGCATATATATATATGTGTATATATATCTACCTACACAAAATATGATGCGCTGGGCAACAAATGACTACAGGGGGCAGTGTTTGCATCTGCAACCCCAACAGTTTCCCACTTTCATTCCCTCCCCATCAAAATTCAATGATCAATTCAGAAGAAGTACAAGTATCTTTGATTACAACCAATAAAACGTTTCCTTGTCCCTGTGGCAAAATGAGTGATAGAACAACTTCAGCTGTGATAATAAAGGCTTCAAGGTGAACTATGAACAAAAGTACATTCAAATGTTCTTTATTTTACCCTTTATTATGATGTATGACCAGATACAGACAAAAAGAAAGTCATCTTTTTGTCTTGTTCTAAAGCATTATGGTAGATCTTGAAATTTAGCCATGGCTTTCAACCAATTTACCTTAAGGCAACAGAAAATTGGATAACCAGCAATTCTATTTATAAGGCAGTATATAAATAAATGACAAAATATCAATAAATCAGAGTTGGAAGTTTAGAAAATGTACTAAACAGTTGAGTAGTTCCATGAGAACCATCATTTTGTTCACATTGCTGCATGGTATAAATAAAATTGGTAATTTTACAATTATAAGGTGACATTGAATTGCTTAAAAATGACCGCATTTATGGACCAACTTAAGATTTCTCTTAGTTATTTAGATGTTACACTGTGCATTAAAATCATTACACTACACTACAGCCCCCACATACTGTACATAGTGAGTTTTACACTCTGGACAAATAGTGATTAGAGTAAAAGAGACACTGAATGCATGTAGATGTTTTTTTATTTTATTTGGTTAATTCATTTAATTATATTTTGCAACTAACAATCCTGTTTAGAGGAAAAGTGACAATAAAGCATTAGTGAAGATCTACAGCATTTACAAATCAATAAAGGTGTGACTAACAGCTGGAGCATTCAATAGTGTTACGGTAGAAGGCAATGCTAGTTAACATATTGATATATTCACTAGGTTTCTTTGCATATAATATAATTTTTTTTTTCAAAACTATTCATCAGTGAAATGTTTCAAGGCATCAACCGTATTCCCATAACTCTATTATTTCCTATCTGCTTTACATCAAACAAAGAACTTGAGCGAATGACAGTGGGATGAGCCTGGGAGTTAAATATGATATAACTCTTGTCAACAAACACACACACACACACACACACACACAGAAAAACGCAACTGCTTACATAAGCACATCACAACAGACAAACAATCACAGACCCACACTTGCACACAGACGCACTGAAGTTGCATCACACACACTCATAAAGTGTAGGACTATAGGACTACAGTGGCGCTGGTTTACGGACCACAAGACCTGAACAGAGATGGGGGCTAAGACCCCGGGGATGGAACCATACACACATGTGTACACACAAATAAACTCACTACCCCTGATCTACTGTTGTACTGGACACTCACATAAACACACACACACACACACACCATGTGGTTGGACGGCAGCACATGTCACTTACGCACACGAGCACAGTAAAATGCAACGACTCTGAGAGCTACATGCGTAAAAACTGGGAAAAATTACAGACTTGCACAATGACATACACACACACACACACCTCCCCCATCTTTATGCTAATTTGGCTGGTGAACATGAGCAGGCCACTGAGTCCCTGGGGAAGAAGCAGGGTCGACTGCCTCTTCCCCTCCTTCTCCATCCTCCCTCTCTCCATCTCATCCATCTTCCTCCTTCTCTGCTCCTGCACACTTTTCTCTCCATCCTACCTCCTCTCTCTTTGACCCTCCTCACTTATTTTCTAGGCAATACTGCTACACACACACACACGCATACACACACACACCAAGCACGCGCACACACCTTCTCCGTGCCCCAACCCCTGTACGACTCCTCCCTATCGAAAAAACCTCTCCTCCCCTCAGCCCTCAGCCTCCCAACACCCCCCACTAGGGTGTCAGCAGCTTGCAGAAGCTGTTGCTATGGAGACAGGTCCTATCTGCACTCTGTCCCCCTGGCATCCCCCGCTCCAGGAGCGCAGAGAGAAAGAGAGAGAGAGAGAGAGAGAGAGAGAGAGAGAGAGGAAGATAGCGGGGAGAGACAGAGAGAGGAAGAGAGTTAGAAGATAGAGGAGTGAGGCAGGAGAAGAAGGAGGAGAAGAAGGAGGTGATGGGAAGCAAGGAACAAAAGAAGATGACGTTACAAGGAGAGAGATTCTGTTCACTATCAATCACTTGGTCACATTATTGTTCCAAGACTATTAATGACCTCTAGTGTAAAATCCTTCTCTGGTTTGCTGACTGGAACTGAATGTAAACTAAAAGTGTGCAGAAAGGAGGAGATAAAGAAATTCTGTTGCCACCAGCAAAGTGCAAGGTAGATTTAGTATGCAGTGGCTCTTTATTAAAACCATCTGGCCTGGGGAAATACTTAAAGATCTACACACTGCTTTTTAGGAGATTTGTGGTGGCATCCACAAAACTGTCTTCGTGGTCTTTTCTATTTGAAATGCAGGACCATGACATGTTTCCACAGAAGAGTGCGAGGACAGGAACAGGAGCTAGCCAAGTGTGTCCATCAGGGGTGTCACCTTTGTCCGAAGTTTAACCATCCATTCCAGGATGGGAGGCCCAGGTTCACATTCAAGGTTCAAACTGGAGTTGAAGGAAACCTCAAATTGCATGCTTCAGCAGAGTGTTGGACCTCCTTTTGCCAATCAATAGAAGGAGGTGCCGCATAGAACAACTGCCTTGAAAGTAAAAGATTTGGAAGAATGTAATAAATAAGTGGTCTAAAACTCATGGCCCGTGGGCCTTTTGCTGCCCGTGGAACAATATTCTGCGGCCCCCACATTGAAATTAGAATTTCTAATAATATTTTATAGATTTGTTCTCCACACATTATGGTAAATCCTATAGTTCTCAAAACCCCTGATCCACAGTCTTCGTCTGGTTCAATGTTTTATTACACAAAATCTTCGGGAAACACAGCCCATCGGTGAAATTAACATTACGATTTAATTTCTTTTTTGTCATTGTGACATTGTGATTCACACCACAGCACACAATGAAATGTCACGCTTGCATTTAACCCCAAAGTGAGCAGTGGGCAGCGTCTGAGCAGACGAGTGGGGACGGTGCCACGCTCAGGGCACCACTTGGTGGTGACTTGGTGAACCGGGGGCCTTGCAGACACAAGTACGCTGCCCGATACTGAAATGATAGTGTGGGTGATGGCCCTCAACTTATTTGAGTTTAAAACCCCTGTATCTAGATTGATTTTATATTGTATTTGGAATGTAAATATAAATCTTATATATATTTACAATCTAAAAGAGGCTTCCATTCAATGCTCTCTATTTTTGAGATTTACCATCGTCCTCAAACGAAGTCTTACATGGTTGACTATGTTGTTGTTGTACAAACAGTATTAAATGATTCCTAAATGTTAATGTCAGTAAACCACTTCAACACCACTGTGACTATCCCAACCAGAAAAGCAAAAAAAAAGTGTTTAAAAAGGGCAAATCTTAATAAAGTGGGTGTGAATCTTCATTTACTCAGTAGACACAGTTGAAATGATCACTTTCCATTTCTTTAAAGGAGATAAAAATTTCAGAATCTGACTTGCAGGGGACACAGACTGGACTTACATAAACCTAAGTGTAACAAAGTGTAACACTGTGTCGGTTTTACACCAAGAACACTTCTACACTTCTATTTTGGTCAGAGTTAAATAAAAAAAAAAAAAGAGTTGAAGAATCATCTGTATCGTCTTGGTGGTTTAGAAAGAGGAGGCAACGCATTGTTGTGGACGAAGAAGTATATAATTAAATCGTTGAGCTGATCGTCTGCTTGACATTCGTCGGTCAGATTAAGAAACTGAGGCAGGACGGCTTCACAGACACTGGATTATGCAAATTAGAAATTAGCATATTTTTGCATAATCTTCACAAGGTTCTTTAATAGAGTGAAAACAAAGGTGAAAATTAATTCTGGTTAAAGTCAGCAAAAAGACGTCCTCCCTTTGAAAGCGCCGGGTTACGACTCACTCTGAGGGCAGCTGTTAACGGCAAGTACAGCGTGTAGATATAAGTACGACAAAGAATAAAAGTGCCTACCTGTAGGCAGGTGGGAAAACCCACGACGGAGAAAAAGTTCATTTTACACATTAATGCTGTGCTAATTAGTTGACACAGTAAATATGGGAGTTTTGGAGTAGACGGATTTGGAGTCGTGCTGAAATCGTGGAAAAGTCTGTTAATGATGGCGTGCACGTGCTGCAGCCACAGGAAGTGCTGGGTGGCAGCGGTACTTGAAAAGGACTTTTAATGGCTGACATGCAGCAGGAAGAAGAAGAAGAATATGTTTCTTTCACTGAAGCCGTCTCCAAGTTCAACAAAAACCCATGGGAGACATTTTCAAATGTCTGGCCATATTTACACAGTTTAAACTGTAAACTGTATTTTAATGGCCTTCCTCGCCGGCGCTGCTCGCACACAGCTTCCCACAGCCACGTCTGCACAAAAATAATATTAGGTAGGTTTTTTTTTTTTTGTTACCTGACTGTTAATAATATAGAATGTGAACTGCAGGCTTTAACTATAACTCATTGCTGGGGATTCACCAGTTTTTGGATGCAGAAATGTTAAACTAAGCACTTCTTTTATAGAGTAATTTAACAAACCTGCAATAAAAAAAAGAGTCACAGATGCTGACTAGTCAAATTTGGACAGCTGCTGCTTTTCTTTTTTTCCCCCTTTTAATTTCTAACTGTCATTCGGAATGTTCCCTGTTTTGGCTGCCACAATTGTTGACTATTTTTTGGGAATTCTTTTTCCTCTGCATTTAACCCATCACCGTAGTAAGCAGGGGGCAGCCAGCTGAGAGGCTGAGGAGCAGTGTGTGGGGACGGAGCTATGCTCAGCGGTAACGGGGCAGTAGGGGGATTTGAACCAGGGGCGTTGAGGACCCAAGTCAGTTTCCCTAACCAGTAGGCCACCAACAGTATACATTTCAGAAAGTATTGATAAAAACTTAAAAAAAAACATCTCTAAGATGCTTGTATGAAAGGAGTTTTAAACAGATGGTAATAGCTTAAATGCATCCCCTAAAATAGTATCTTTGTTGAGGAACAAAATGCTGGTCTTTGGGCTTGGAAATAAAAAAAAAATTGAATTGGCTTAAGGTTGTTGCTGGTTTTCTGGAGTTGTCGAACACAACCATACTGAAGATCACAATATCGCAGACAGAAGAAAACCAAAATATTACTATTTTTGCAGTAATTCAACCTCAATTTTAGTGACGTTCATACAGTTGGTAGCTGCTGCACTAGATTACTACCGGGTGTTGAGTACATACAGTTACCATTATCTGAAAAACAAAGTGTTCCTGGATGTTCTTACTGGGGCAACATATGTTTGTCAACCTTGACTTTTCCACAGAGAAAAGTTGAGTTTTGGTCACCAGATTTCTTCATCAAATTGCAAGCTTGAGCACATTAGGAATCAGTGAGTTGTTTTTTTGAGCAGTAGATTCCTGGACAAAGATGCCGAACTGCAATTGTAATAGGTTTACAGTTTTACAGCAGCTATGGGGACCACAGAGTTGGCATTTCAACCACAAAGTCTAGACTCAGATTAAGCTACATCCTTTCTGTGGCAGAAAACTTAAGTGCAAGCTGCCCATCCTTACCAAGCCACTGCATGTTGGTCCTAAGCCCAGATTAATGGGGATGCTGTCATTTAGTAGGCCATCCACCATCAAATCTCTCCTTGTATCGGGTTGCATATCCACTGTGGCAACTGCTGGGATTTTTCTGGGTATGTTGTCATTCTTTTTGATTTTATACTGAAAGCAGTATTTGAAAAGACCAGAATATGCTGAATAAACACTTGAGAAAATCAACTCCAGCCTAAAATTCTCCAGAAATGATTCCTCTAAATATGTCACAGAGTTGTCTCCACAAAGAAAAATCCAGGAGTCTGCTGCAAATGCTTGTGATGAGATAATTTATTTTTTTCAATATTACAGCTACTTATCTCTTGTCAGTCTGTGGGAAGCAGCTGGAGGTTTCAAACGCAACAGCCGCACAGCATAAAGCTGAAACCTCTGGTTTCTAGTAAACATTTTCTTCAGCCTCATAGAAACACCCCCACCCCAAGTACTGTGCAATAATAATACTCGACACACCCCTCTGTGGCACCGGGAGGGCGTCTTTGTGGCCAACATTCAAATACTCGCTGACGTCTTCCTCCACATTTTTGAGGTTGGCTGCGAGGACACCCTGTTGCTCTTTAAACGTCCTCCCTCGGTACTGAGAGGTCCACAACAAAGTTGATGAATACTGTCGTGGGTGAACGACTGAAGACTGATGTTCTGACCGGCTGGTACAGTACAGTATGTAGATGGACTGTGGAGAAGGACATTGATCTCTCCCTCCCCATTTCCCTTCTCTCTCTCTCTCACCCATAAGACCTAGCGCTCAGATCAATAGTGCTCAACACATTATTGACCTCTGCCTGATACCTTTCACAGGGATAAAGACAGAGACAACACTGGATGGAGAGAAGGAAGAGACATCATCTGTGTGTGCGTGTGTGTGTGTGTGTGTGTGTGTGTCTGCAAGTGTATATTTATGTGTCCCTGCCTGGAGAGTGTACTAATCTACATTCTGGTTCACACTGATATGTACCTCATCACTGTCTCCTTGACCTGCTGTCCTTACTGCACAGAGAGAGGGAGAGGGAGGGAGAGGGAGGAAGGGGGGGGGTGAGGACAGAAAAGAGAGTGAGAGTGTAAGAGTGGAGATGGGAGGAAAAATAGCTGACTGTGGTGATCTGGCTAATTTATCAGCCCAGTCAAAACAGTCCGAGCAGCAGCCGTATCCTGTTGCTTCAGAGCGAAACACACTGTCACATCTGACAAACAAATACACACACACACACACACACACACACGGTCCCTGAAAGCCCAGCTGGTCCTCAAAACTGGCGCGCACACACTAAACACACACCAGTTACCCCCAAAAGCTGCTGCCAAGGTAGCAGAGCTGAAACAGAAGCAGGCTGGCGGAGCTGCATACAGTACACAGTGATACACAGACACACAGACACACACATACACACGCACAAAAACAGGATGCCGACACAAATCCGTGCTGCAGACACAACATTCGCTCAGACTTCAGAGAGACGGCTGAGCGGCCAAAAAACAAGAAAATCAGAAGAATGGAAACAACGTTATTTGTGAATACGGAGCTCTAATGGAAATTTTTGGTTTAAGAAAAAAAAACCTGCAGACTTTGGGATCAAAGATAAACATGTCAGACATACTTAAATAAAACAAATTTGTGGACAGTTCCTCGTGGTTTATTACACCACAGAGGTGTCCAGCTGGTTTTATATTTAAAGTGGAAATAATGAAGAAGCTGGTGAGAATTTATCTGAGAGTTACAGGCCTGTTTCAGAGAAGCATGGAGTATTGAAACTGGGTGGTTTTGTTGGAGCAGGTAGGGACAGTTTAATGCAGAGGTCTCAAACTTGCGGCCCGTGGAATGACATTTGCGGCCCCCACCTTGATGTGAAAGTTGAATTGATAATAATATTTTATAGATTAGTTCTCCACATTATAGTGTAATTTTAATAGTTCTCAAAACCCTGATCCACAGTCTCCTTCTGGTTCAGTGATGCATTACACAGAATCTTTGGGAAGACACTCAATGTGGTGACCCTCGACTTATTTGAGTTTGAGACCCCTGACGTAGTGGTTAAGGAACCAGACTGGGGTACCGAGGGCTCCAGGTTTTCGAATCAACCAACTGCAATTGTAATAGGTTTACAGTTTTACAGCAGTTATGGGGACCACAGAGTTGGCATTCCAACCACAAATGACTCAGATTAGGCTACATCCTTTATTTGAGTTCGAGACCCCTGACCTAGTGGCCTAGTGGTTAAGGAACCAGGTTTCGAATCCACCAACTGCCAGGTTATCACTGAGGTCCACTGAGCATGACACCATCCCTCCTCACTGTTCACTGTTCACTTTGGTGATGGGTTAAATACAGAGGTCATATTTTGTTGTAAGCTGTGGTGTGGATCACAATGTCACAATGACAAAGAGTTTGCTTTCCTTCCTTCCTTCCTTCAAATAATTCTCCTGGACAATTTTTGAAGCCGAACAGAACAAATAAATTAAAGTTATTGGGTAGTTGTTGGTTTCACCTCTCCCATATAGCCTGCTTATGACTCTGTTACATGGTTAACATGGTTGTTCCATGTTCAGGACTGTGTACGAGAAACCAACCTTATCAATATAAGACATCATTAACCACTTCTGCCACCATGTGACCATGTCTACAAAATACTCCGTCAGAGGTGGGGCTCTGTCTACCCAGCATGTCAAGTCTAGTGTATACAGAGTGAACAGACTGCGATGAGTCTGCTAACAAATCACAAAGGGCTAAGCAGTAGACCCCGCCCCTTTTAGTCACTCTCGAAGCAACTGATTGCAGAACTCTTCTATTGAAGTGGAAATGCAAGCTGCTACTGGAAACAAAAACCACATTTACATAAAAAGGGGTTCATGATGCTAAGGAGGTCCTGATAATCCGGCGGTAAAAAGAACCTCAGGGCAGCAGAGACGATGACCAAGAACTATTGTTTTCAGGGTTGTTATACAAAAACCTCTTTATTAAGATGGATCAAAGTAGGCTTATTGAGAGCAGAAGTGAATTTAGAAATGTACATACATTACAAAAGACGCCGTCATCAGCATAAATCCTCCGCTTTATACATTTTTAATAAAAATTTAAATCACCAAGGACTACAACTTGACATACAGAGGACCAGCTTCACGATTGAAAAGCAAAAGAAACCTGGGTTTATCTTCCCTTTCCCTCCCTTTCTGTTTTGACGTTTGCTCACTCAGCTCTGTTTTCAAATAGTGTGGCTTCTTGGACTCTCTGCTGCTCTCCCTTCCTCAGCACTACTAGGTATTGTGGGTAAACAGCTAGATTAGCCAATCAATCTTCTGTGTGGACGAGAGGTAGTGGTGATGGCAAGAGGAAAAGAGGAGGGAAGTTAGAGAGAGAGAGAGAGAGGGGCGGGAGGCGATAAGGCATTAAGACAAGAGAGAAAGAGAGGGAGGAAAAAAAAAAGAGATGAGAGGGGGCGGATTTGTGTGTCGGGTTAAGGAGAGAATAAGATATATAGTAAAGCAAGGTGGGAGGAAAAAAGGGAGACATCGTGTGCAGGGGAAAATGAACATAAAGGAGGAGAGAAAGAGAGGGGGAGGGAGGAAAGATGCAGATGTAGGGGGTGTCGCAGAGAAACCACAAGCTGCTCCAACATGAAAACATGATGTGAACAGGCTGGAGTTGCACAATATGGTAGAGAGAGGCATAGAGAGACAAGGGAAGAAGGAGAGAGGGAGAGCGAGAGAGGTAGAGAGGTAGGATCCTGAGAAACATGTAGGCGATGTGTAAAGAAAGGACAGTAATTATATTGTTGAGCGTCAGTGCAGGTAAAAAAAAAAATGAACAACAGAAAATGACAACCACTGTGGAGGAGTTAATGTAAACCCAGAGAAAAGGACATGTCTTGTGTTAGATAAAATGATTTTACTCCTGGCTATTTCTTAAAGGGTTGGTTTAGTTATTTTTAAATGATGAAACATTATCTACGGCAGTGTTCTCCAACCAGCACGGAGCGGTTAAAGTCTTGTACTATTTTCACAGACCGGTCATTAAGTTGTGGCAGATAGATACCCTATAATAAAATTACATTTCCGATGTTGTCAAATATTTTCCTACCTATAAAATCTTCCTACCCGAATTAACTGTGCATGAGCACAACAAGGATTTCTCAATTGCACACAGCCTATAACTTTCTGCTACCAGGCCGGTATAAAAAGTTAGAATCGATGACATTTTGAGTTTATTGTTGTTGTCTTCACTGAGAAAATATTTCCTAATCAAATATAGTTGCATTATTGATGATGGAATCCTAGCCATTCTATTGTTCAGTTCTTTTGCTCATATGGGTATGGATCAAGTGGAAGTAATAGACAGATGGGACCAAAAGGAAACACTATTTCTCTGCGGCCCGGCACCAATTCACCTACAGACCCGTACTGGTCTCCAACCCAGTGGTTGGGAACAACTAATCTACAAAACCCAACAAATTGGGAGAACATCAAAGTCAGACAAAGTTCAAAGTAGCTTTTGGATAGCTTTCTTTGAGGATGTTGTAAAGACCTTGTACTATAGGAACATGAAACCAAGATCTGGTCTCAGCCAAAAAGGCTGAAACTCCATAGCCACACTGACCTTTAAGTTTAGACTAATATATTTCAGTTATTCAGTCTAACAAATGAACAAATTGGGAAGTTTACCTTTGAGCACAGGAAAATTAGCAGTAATCTTTTGGTGAGATAACCATGTCTGCTCTAGCTTGCCTCACCTTCAGTCCTTTATGTTGGTTGCTGTTGTTGCTGGTGTAAATAATAATAACACTTTGGGCCAGTTTAAAAGTTATATTTTGGCATGTGGATAAAATGTGATTAGTTTTTAAACCACATTTAGCCAAGATTCCAAGTCATTATTATGAATTGTTTTTAGCAAAGTATTTTAAATGCTTAATTTCAATATATGATAAGGTGGTTTTTTTTAGATAAAGATTCTTAAAGTTTGTTTGTTTGTTTATAACTATAAAAAGCTGCTGACCTTCCTTTTCTGTTCTGTCATGTTAATTAAGTGGGAAATTCTAAATGAATTTTGTCAGACGTCACCTTTTATTGTGAAATAGGACTAATGTGTGCACAGATGCATAAAAGCATCTGTTTAATGGCTCACTGGCCAATGTTTTGCCTAAAATATGGGAGAGTGACATTATATAAGCGAATAAAAACAACGTATTTCTCAACTCAACAAGGCCATCCGCTTGCTGGAAGCAAATAAACACTTAAATAACCAGAACTTGACATTGACTAACAAACATATCACAGCCTAACAACTGTCAAACAAGTGCTGCACTCTGTTTCTAACCTGTGTCAGGACTTGAACAAAAATCAACCTCAGCAGTAGCCATGAACCTTTTGCTGCGTCTCTGCTCTCACCACAAGAAAAAAAAAAAAACACAGTGATAATGCCTCTTAAATGCAGACTTGCAATCTAGCAAACCTCAATAGACTAAGAAACTCTTTTGAGGTGGGCTGATTTTTTTTTTTTCTTCCTCCAGCCAGAGCTTCTACCCTGCTCGGTCTTTTGAAACCAGCAGAAAAGAGACGAGCCTCTGGGGGGCCGGAGCCGAAATTAAACCCTTTCTGTCTCCTTTTGCTTTATCGTTTTTTAAAAGCAGACGACAAGCAAGCATGGCACAAACACACATGTACGTAGAGACACGCACAAACACAGGGTTAACTGGCATGACTGCTGGTACTCGGGGTGTGAGCCCTTCTCCTTTGGGCTGACTGCCAAAGTTGCCCTCTCTCCAAAAATACAAACATGCATACACACACACACACAAACACAGCAGACACACACATACACATTTGAAACACACACAAATCCCTGGCTTAGCCTCAGCCCAATGCCGGGATTACCGGATTAGAACTCTATTCCATTATCTCCCTACACTATACAGCTCTCATTCTCTCACTCACTCACACACAGACACATGCACACAATGACAGTCACAACACATGACTTTTAAAAACCAGAGGTTACGGTTACATTTTGGGCTCAGTGTGCAAAAACACACTGTTCAAGCAAATGTTATTATTAAGAGTCCATCTGCAAATGACACGGGCCCTTAACCTCTGACGGCAACAAAATAATGTTCATACTCTGTTCAAACTTTAGGAAACAAACCAAAACTCATTGCTTTCTGGGGAAAAAAGGTTTGCTGATCTTTGATTATAGCAAGGTCTAGAGACAAAAAAAAATGTCTCCTTTGAGTGGCCAAAGGTAGTGAATGATCTATCAAGGACATGCAAATGTGAAAGCTCTCCAACTCTCCCATTTCTGAAATATTCAAATTGCAAAAGATGAAAATTTTAATAAATTATTTTTAAGATTAGTGCCGTCTATCCAGTATCCAGCAGCTACAGCCCTGGCAAACTCACTTTTCCGTTTATTCATACAATTAACAATATGAATTTGCAATGTAAAGCTAACGCATACCTGAGTGCAAAGTATTTCATGAAGTATTACTTTCTTATCATTTGTGTCAGTATTTGAAACTAAAAAAAAAAACGTTGGCGTAATAATTTTGTGACCCAATAAAACTGATCATAACAAATTTGTACAATTTTCATTGCAATTTAGTAACTTTTTAAATGTGGTATAATTTAAAGAAGGATGATTTTAGAACTGTCCCTTCACCAGAATCGCAACAAAAGTGCTCCTCAGAGTTTCTGCCTCCCCCTGCCAACATCACACTCAACATCACACTTAAGAAATCAAACAAGTATCATTCTGAATGGCAGGTGTGGACGGTCCCACATATTGCCATTATTGCAGCAACTTTAACAGTTTTCTTGGCCCTCTTTTAAGCGGTTGCCACAGCAAGTCAACTTCCATCTCCACCTGTCCTCTGTATCTTCTAATCTAACTCCACCTACCTCCATGTCCACCCTCACTGCATCCATCAATCTCCTCTTTGTCTCCTACCTGGTAGCTCCATCTCTAGGATCATTCTTCTACCAATAAAACCACTGTCCCTCCTCTGAACATGTCCAAACAGCATAACTTTACATTAAATTTTTACAACAGATTATTTTATAGCTAAAGCTCTGGGTGCTATGATCTGTTTATGATCCATAACACCAAATACAAATGCAGGGGACTCGAAATTTGCATCATCAGTCTGATATTGTCTACAAATAAAACTCAGCTTGGGCATCGAGTCAATGTCCTGCTGCAGGAGAACATACAGATTGATATCGATATCAACAGATACGTCAACTCAGTATTGGGGATTAAAAAAAAGTTGCATCGAACCACAACTAGCAAACATATTGCTAGCTGCAGTCTAATTGAAGAAGTAGCAAATCGTGTTATTATTGAACTTAGTATTGGAGGGACGTTTGTAATATTCATTGTGGGAGACAAAAAAGTCACTTAGTCGCTAATTTGACAACTCCCATGTAGTCTTTGTCCATTTCTCTTTCATGCAAAGAAACAGAACCGGTTCATTTGCGGTGTAAACACAGGAGTTAAAAAAAAAAAAAAAAAACAACATATAAGGATCCAGCAGTTACTTACATAGTCGTGGAAGGCCTTGGCCTCACTGGAGTGCTCACATGTCTCCCTTCGGTCTGGAGCCGCACAATACAAATCCCAGAACACACTGTAATAGAATGGGAGAAGGAGAGCAGTGAGAGGAGGTCACAGGTTACTGTATGGAGCAGTGCAGGCAAATATGTAACAGCCATTCACACTCCTATAATCTCTACAGTGCTCTTCAACCGCCTTTTACACACTTGAGCACCAATACGAGAGGGACACCATGTCAGCGTCGCCGCCTTTAACAGCTTCTCACTCACTTAGACGAAACATACAAACACACACACACACACACGCAGTCAGGGCAGACACCCACCCCTTTATTTTTTTTTAACCCCGAAACTGTAAGTACCAGGGCTGAATCCCTAAATAACCTCCCGTGCAAGTGTTGACTGGTGAATGGTCTCATTGAGAAGGAATTTGCTAATTTGATCC
>JAFBJS010003768.1:115674-139108 GCA_016785265.1 Paraplagusia blochii
CCCCGAGACGGAGAAGTGTGTCCTGGCCTGCTTATTTGTAGACAACGCTTTCTACAATAACACACACGCAGTCAAGGCAGACACCCACCCCTTTATTTTTTTTTAACCCCGAAACTGTAAGTACCAGGGCTGAATCCCTAAATAACCTCCCGTGCAAGTGTTGACTGGTGAATGGTCTCATTGAGAAGGAATTTGCTAATTTGATCCATACAAGAACAGGCAACTGCATCTGACGTGCAGACGTATAGATAAACTGTAACAGTCGTCTACACCTCCCCGCCACGGTAACGCTGGTGTGTATTCAATCAATCTGTTTGTATTGATTTTGTGGAATAGCTACAAACCAACTCAGTCGACTAATGAGCGACTAATCAGGCGGCCACTTCTAAGGATTGGAGAAATCTGTAATCTTGAAATCTTCAGTAATCTTTAATCTGAAGACAACTTTTATCTAAACATTGAAAATTGGATTTGCCGTCTTTCACATGGTCTCTGCGCTACCTTTCCTGTCTGGTGATGATGTTGGGATTCCCCTGACTCCTCCCAATGTTGCCTGTCTATGTTTGAATGGATTTGTTGAGGGAACAGTTAGTCATGGAGAAACAGCAATGATCACTGAGGGTGGATTCACACTTGCGTTTGTTTCTTTTGGTTTGTACCAAAGCCAGAAATTATACATTTAGTTTGGTTTGCAGGCATAAAGTTCTAGTCTTTTTGTATTTGAAATGAAGAAAACTTATATATTCCAGAACAGTTTAGAGTCAAAGTCTTAGTCTAAATACAAGGGTAAGTCTTAAACTTTAGAAGTCTTTGTTTATGAAACAACAAAACCTTCACCCCTGCATATTTTCTTTTAGATCTAACTGCTTCTGTGGAATATTTTGTCTTTTAGAGAAGAAGATCTGTCTGTAAATGTATGTATTTCACACTAGGCCATAACCTGATTCTTTGTCTCATCTAAGAATCAGAAGAGAGTTTCATGAAACAAAAAAAAAACACATTTTAGGGGGAAAAGGTTGCAATAATTTTTCAGGTTTTCATTGAAGTTGGTTGCTGTTGTTAGTGTTAAACTGAAACATGTGCCAGTTGTGCTCCTGGTTGACTGGAGTGGGGTGCAACTTTAAAGCAGAATCGACCAGAACAACACGGTGGGTCATTGATATTTAATAAGACCAAGTCAAAATGTTGTGTGAATAAAACTTGAGGTAAAGCATCTTATCCAGACCAACATACAACATTTCCGAGGCCTCTAGAATGTCATAGGGTTCAGAATTTCATTGGCAGTGGATGAAGTTTTGCAAAATTATAGCTTATTTAGTATTTTCCATGAATGGAGTTAATGTGATACTAGTTTAGAGAGAAGTACATGTGATGGAGGTGAACGGAAGGACACTGACACTTCTGTCATCTACTACTTAGATGTGTAACACTGTGTAACATTTACTCTCCCCTAACCAACTGAAGGGGTAAATTAAAACACAGACCTTCAAACCTTTAGGGCCAACAAACTCCTTACTTGTATCAAAACTAACATGCAGTACAAGTTATTTAATGAAAGCCAACAGATATTTTCTTCAATACCATTAGAATTATAGTATTAGCATGCTAACTTGCAATGAAAACAGCTTACTGCATGCTTGCAGAACTGTTTGAAGGTAAAAATAAGTCGTTTTTTTGGTGAGCAATGTTAAAAAAAAAAACACACACAAAAAGTGGTCTGCATGTTCACAAACTGCATGAAACCCCTGGCTGCACAATTACACAGGCTTTTGTTTGGATTTAAACATTTAATTATGATAGCTTTTTATTATTGTTATTACTTTTATTGTCATTAATATCATTATGGTATTGGCTGCTAGGGCTATAAAACCAGATAAAAGTTCTTCTGACTTGAAAAAGAATAGCCACCACCAGAGGTGAAAGTCTAACAGTATTTTAAGACAACATTCAAAGTCTATTTTCAAGAAAGAAAGAAAAGAACTATTTTAATCCCTAGGGACTATCCTTCGCGAAATTATGTCTCTGCATTTAACCCATCACCGTAGTGAGCAGGGGGCTGCTGGCTGAGCCTGTGGTACCTCAGTGGTAACTTGGCAGTAGGTGGATTCGAACCGGGGGCATTGCGAACCCGAGTCCACTTCCTTAACTATTAGGCCACCAACTACCCCAGAGGCCGGGATTTACATTATAAGGAACAATAATCACAGCAGAGACCAGCTATTTTAGGATTTCTAAAACTTCTGGCAGTTATTGTCGCTAAACATGTGCCTATAGCGTTCCCAAAATTTTTAATTGGCTGGTGGGTATTGGAATAACAATCAGAATCTCACTGTAGAAACCAATAGAAAGGACAGTTATGGCACCAATAACTACTGTATATTAGCCTTTAATCAAGTGTAGTAGTTGATTTAACTCACCGTTTTCTTTTACCAAAGTCAAGGTACTTGACTGTTTTATCAAAGTGTGAGTGACAGAAAGTGTTTCTGAACTAGGCCAGTCTTCAGGGAGCATCAAGTATAAAATTAACCACTTATGTTTGAGCAATATTCAGAATACAAAGTTTTGTCTTGAAGAGTTACAGCGACATCCAGTAATAAACTCAAAATGGTGCCCGTGATTTTAAGGTCGACCCAAAAGGCCAGATATTAGCCGGGGGCAGGAATGACGGCGGGGGAGGAAGACGGCGGATGGACCGGTGACACAAAGGAAGCTGGAATGCAACGGGTTAATCTGCTAAGAGTCCCTCTCCCATCTGAACAAAGGAGAAAAATGGGAGGTGGAGGAAGACAAAGGGTGACGAGAGGGTGAGGAGGGGGCAGGGGGTAGGGAAGTTGGGAAGGGAGGGTGTCCTTCATTCCCCAACCATCTGGATCTATTGTTTCAGAAACGGGGGTGACGGATGAAGAGCTGGAGGAGGGGACTGGGTAGAAGACAGTGAGGGAGGGGGTCAAGCCCTTGGTGTGACTGGTCAACCCCAAGGCTGAGGAACTGGGAGACCTTAAACCTCCAGCAGGATTTTTTTTTAAACCATAAATAGAAACCATGGAACTCTATTTACATGTTTGGGTTTCAGGAAACGTGATAATCAATATGTTTGAGTACAAAACGTGATATTCAACTAAATCATAAGTCTTAGAAGACCTTGTGAAGACAAATTGTCCTTTGTGAGAAAATGCATTTCCTTCTATTACAAAATACAGTATCACTTTGGGCCAATACCCACGTTGGACTGCAGTGTACCAGGCCAGAATCTTAACTCCCCTCTCGTCTTCTCTCAACTCCCGTTCTGATAACATCCATCCGGTCGTGCAGAATTTTTCCCACAAAGTTTTGTAATAATCTTCCTCATCAACCATGGTGAGTGATAAGCATTTTCATGTCTTAAATTATCTGTAGACCATGATCTTTTGTGTATTTGTATGCATTATAACATCCACATGGCGCTGTGGTAATACTGTATGTCGGGGTGTCCACACTTTTTTTGTCTTGTGAGCTACTTTTCAAATAACCAGGCTGAAGTGATCTACCTAGATTGAAAACTCGAAATAAATTTACCAATATAAACTGGATATCTTACTCTCTACATTAACATATAAAATATGACTCAATACCTATATGACTCTCACTTTAGCTCAGTGATCAGCATCTTGGAAGAGAATTACATCTCCAGTTTTATTACTATTACTTTTTTTATTTTATTGCTCAGGATCTACCAGCAGTCCTTTGGAGATCTACTGGAAGATCACGATCTACCTATTGCCTGTTATATGCAGTATAACGTGTACATCCCAATGTAACCTCACATTCTGCAATGTTACTAAGAAAGATAGACCCGATGTAGGACCAGTGAATATTATAAACACTTTGTGGAGTGTATCTAGTTAGTTATCTTGGGAAGTGTCCATATTCGAATTGCAAAAGAAAAACAGGGTCTGGGCTGCACTTTCCAACATGACAGCAACTCAACACATTCTTCCAAACAGATGGGGATTTAACTGTTAACTGAAATCAACGAGCGCAACTCCCGTCCAATTAGCTATGTTAAACAAAAAGTCTTTAAATTACGGCCAAACTCACCACCACCACGAATGGAGGAATCCAGGAGGCTCCCCTAATGTAATATTTTTCTCCCATCGAATCTGTGTGAGGAGAGCAGAGGAGAGAGAGAGTCACTTGTAGCTACTAGAGACGGGATTAGTTCTACAGGTCCAAGGGTTAAGAACATATAATCAGTCTGTCTCTAACTGTCAATAGACGAGGATGTGAAGATGGCCATCTTTCTGTCTTTGTCTCTGGTCACGTTCTTTTTTTTTTGCATTTATAAATGCACTAGCAGACTCAACCGCTTGCCGTGTTATTTGATTGGCTTCCAGTCAAAGCAGCATGGGCTGTGGGTTAAGAAGGTTTGGTAACAAGACGGTGACACTTAAGATGAAGCATCTTCATCAAGCCACACTGGTTAACAGTGAGCAGGAGCTGGTGTAACTTTACAGAGTTTCCTGATGAAAAATTGATGGAACACCTTGCACTCTAATCGTGTTTAGGATGTTTGTACTGATATTGTGTGTCTAAGAGGCCTCAAAGCCAGTGGAGCTACAGCAGTGGAGTCAGAATACCTGGACTATTAGTAATAAGGAAACAAAAGTGGTTTTGTTTCCCAAAAAATGTAATGTTTTTAAGCCAGCAGTACGAGAAAGTCACAAGCAGATGTGTGTGTTCCCAAAGTATATCAAGATAAATTAAGGGTTTGGCATCTGAGAAACAAATGATGTGGAGGTTAAAACTGAGGCAACAATAGTTGTTGAAGCTCAACAGAAAACCTTAATTATCGCAACCTAACCATGTTTCATAGTATTCATTCCAGAGTATAAGTGACTGTCTTAACAGCTAAGACACATCTCATAATTGTTTTTTTTGTTTTTGTTTTTTTTTTTTTTAAATCAGGAGTAACATACAATAAAACCAATTTTCCATAAAGAAGAATTCTACACAAGAAACCGAAATACAAAAAATTAGCAGTATTTTATGGCTCTTAACATACCTCATTGGAAGCAAGAAATATAAAAAAAAATCATCTAATTATCAGGAAAAATCTACAGAAGACATTGTATGTTTTATTGCTGAATTGGTAAAAATGACTGGATATCTCAGTGCTTTTTGCCAAGAAGGAGATATATCAAGGCCTGAACATGTCAACAATCAACAATAGTTTACACTGTGAATTGACCACAGATGTTAACAACTCACCTCAGAGAGGAAGGTCTGTGCTGACTTCTGTGCTCCCACATGTAGCAGGTACTCGTACACATATAATGCTAACCTGAAACGGTAAAAAGAGGGTGTTAGTGGGAAGGTTCATTTCCTTACATCCCTAATTACCAGTTAAAATCCTAAAATGTACCTAAAAGTTCCCTAAAACTTCCAAGATGGTCGCAGATCTCAAGCTCAACAGCAACATGACATGTGTGAGTTGCCGGGAGGCTTTGTGCAGCATTGGCGCACCCAAAAAAAAATGCACTCAATATTGACGGATATGAGACCGCTGCCAAACTTGCTGGACAGGAGGTGTAAAAAAATGCATATTCTGCAACCAAGAGTTTTCCTATCAACACAGCCATTCAGGGCTTCAGTTATGTTCCTGCAAGTTCCGACAGCTAGCATAAGGTGCTACAAACACAATACAGTCCAATGGTCCTAAGACCATGCCCTGGTTTTTGGTGTTAAACATGGGGAAAGGACAATTTTGTTAGAAAAGAAAAAAAAATCTGAATTTTTCATTCTCTTCTTTTTCATGTTTAAGAAAATCATCCCAAGGATTAGTTTCAGATTTGTCGAATTCAGGCATGGGCAAGCTAAGGCCCGGGGGACCAGATGCGGCACGTTGAGCTTTTTGATGTGGCCCACCAACCTTGTCCAAATTAAATAATTTAATCACATTATCATTAAACATCTGCTTTTCCCCTGTAATAATGCATTTCCCAAGTAGATCTGGTCCTAAAAGGTATTAGAAATGTAGGATTTAGGTTTTATACATGACTTTTAAGTACCATTTATCTTAGCCGACATGAATGACCCATAATTCTGCCCTTAACTCGCCCCCTGTGTCCAACTTTAGGACCAATATTGGCCCAAGAGTCAAAGAGTTTGCCACGTCAGGTCTAAGTCATCACGAGTCTGGAACAAAGCTTCTGAGCTAAAAAGTCATTATGGCAGAACATGGTCTTCAATATGACGTACGGTATGTCATGTGCAAAGGGCCAAAAAACTAAAATCAAACTAACTTTAATATTATTAATTAAACATAAATCAACCTTTATGCAAAGAGCAATATTGGTGGCCCATTTCCATTGCATAAATCCTTTGTTGCATTTCCATCTTTTATACCAACACTATCTTTGACACCTGTCTGCACCTGTCTGGTCTGGAGCTTCTGTAGGGATCGTCTGCCAAAAGTCTACACAGTTACAAAGAATAACCCCAGAAACACCCTGGAGCAGCCCCTCCATGAAATCATGAATTGAGTTCGTCACACACCGTACCACCCACCAACTGCGGGAAACAGTACATGAATACGAAAGTATGAAAGTACAGCTACTGCTCATATAAATCACTTATCTCTTTATTTGCCAGGGAAGGAATTACATTTTTTTCTGACACCATGAAATATGTTTTGGGGGCATTAACATTGCAAATAAGTGATTGCTGCCAATTTTTAATCCTAGTTTGCCCACAGTAGTTTTTTTTTTGCTGTAACCTTTGGCAACCATATTTCAGCGCTTACTATTAACCGGCTAACTTTAAAATACTTCAGTTTGGGTTGCTGAGTAGGCTTGTTTTGGTGAATACGTAATTATTCAAGGACAGCGGGTTTAATCTTGTTTACCTTGTTTATTTCAAGAATAAAAAAATGTCCTTTGCATCTTAACAGCATGTCCGTAGTTATTACTTTTCCAATCGTCCCCCTATTACAGTGTTGGTGTCCTAAGTTGTCAGGTCCCAGGAGCATGAATACAAATTACGTGTTGATATACTGAAATAGCTGCGTACAACTAACACTTTTTTTTACCAACTCAGACAACCTTTCAAAACCTCCTTTTCCCCCTATTTTAAATTACTGCCATTACAACAGGCCTGCCACACTTGAAAACAGCAATCTACCAGGGTCTATTAACAGACACAAGCACCGTGCTGCGGAGAGGGGAAACCCCTGTTGGCCTAACATTGTACCCCTAACTCCTTCACTTAGCCGTGTTTAATAGGCTGTTAATGGACCATCAATCGACCGGCAGCGTGGATATGACAATGCCCCGTGTGCCCAGAGCAGAGAGTCTTCCGACAGGCCAATAAGGTCCTAATGAGGAGGACAGTGGCTCAGTGTCCCCATCATTAATCAATTTACTGATCAATTAACCATGGCTTTGAGATAATCAAGCTGTTGTGCAATTTGTTTTTAATCACAGTGAGTTCTTTGTGCCTGGCACTGTTGTCAAGTTATGTACTGATGATATTATCTCCACCAAGGCGTTAAGTGCATTTCAGCTTTCAGGATTATGTGCATGGATGAAATGGAAGTCCAGTGTTGAAGCTTTAACATTATTTAAATGTTTAGAAACTATTTTTGTCACAAAACAATGTCTTGCGAGCACCATGACTCACTACGACTTATTGCCTATTTTGCTCAAAACTAAAACTGGAAACAGTCATAAGTAAGAACACTAGATCTTTAACACAGCAACAAAAAATTGAGAACAATATTTTGATTCATTTTAACTGCGTTCATTTTCTCAACTAACAGAACGTTGGGTGGTTCACTTTCCCTTGTCTGCTGTTTGCACAAACTTGCCTTCTGACTGGAACAAACTCAGTTAATTGTTCCCAAAATGTATGCAATAAAAACCACACGTATGCCTCAGTCCGACGCACTTCCTACTTGTTGCAGCAGAGGACGATCTCACCAGGGCTTATCATTTATTTACTATTAGTAGAAGACAAGAGGGTCACTATTTAGTTTGTAAAAATGCCTCTTGGATAAGAGTAAAGCTGAATTAAACTATTCCACAGAACATAAAACTCCCTTATGTGTAGAGTTTAACAGTGTATTTCTTAAAATAAAAAGCAACATGACATAAAAAGACTTGTTCCCATTGTCAGTAGGGTTACATTGGCCATAGAGCAGTGGTCCCCAACCACTGGGTCAGGAACCGGTACCGGTCCGTGGGTGAATTGGTGCTGGGCCACAGAGATATGTTTCCTTTTGGTCCCATCTGTCTATTACTTCCACTTGATCCATACCCATACCAACAAAAGAACTGAACAATAGAATGGCTAGGATTCCATCATCAATAATGCAAATATATTCGATTAGGAAATATTTTCTCAGTGAAGACAACAACAATAAACTCAAAATGACGCAGAGTCACTGATACAGGAAAATTGTAGGCTGTGTGCACAAATCCTTGTTGTGCCCATGCGCAGTCAATTCAGGTAGGAAGATTTTATAGGTAGGAAAATATTTTAGAACACTGAAAATTTAATTTTATTAAGGGATATTTATCTGCCACAACGTAATGACCTGAGAAAAAAGTAAGAGACATTTAACTGGTCCATAGCGCAAAAAAGGTTGGGGAACACTGTCAAAAAAAAATAAAGAAAATTTTTAGAACAACGTTTATATAATCCAGTTATTCTTCCTCACACAACACTTCCCGTGAGTTTTATCATTTCTGTAGGACATAGATTGGGGGTTTGTTACTTACTTACTTTGTTACTTACTTACTACTTATAACCACTCAGCCTAAACGGCCCGCTGATAACCTATGGTTAAAGAGTTATCAGATGTTTGCAAATATTAATATAAACATATTTTTTGATTTGAGTAAGTAATTCTTTAAGTCAGCCCATTAAGTCAACCTAGAAACACATGAAATAAATTAGCTACAAAGTTACAAATATGTCCAAAATCCTCCCAGCAGCCAGTATACACATTCATAAAATCATTGTTCAAATAGGAAAAAAAAAATTCAGCGCTGTTCACTTTCGTGTTGCAACAAAGTCTAATTTGCACTTTCATTAAGTTGTGATTTGCTACTGCAAATGGTTGAGTACAATATGCACATGATAATAAAGAGAAGGTCCAGCAGCTGCTGGAAATATGACCTGACCTGCTCAGGCTACTAATGATATGCAAATGTGTAAAATGATGACACTGTGACAGTATGCAAATTTGCACGGTAAAAATATATAAACAGGCAAATAGACCATATCTGTTTGAGTGTGGTGGTGGTTTCTACATGGTTACACTCGTCCTATTTGTGGAAAACAGGATCATGAACATTACGCTGGACAACAGGGGGAAATTGTTTTTTAATCACGCAATCTCATAATTCAATATTTTTACACGGTGTTGAGAAAAAGAAGTAACAAAAAGGTTGTTGTGAGGGTTTCTTCAACTGTCTGTAAACACCATCTCTTTCCAGGTTTGAGAAAGTTTGAACCATTTATGTTTCCAACATTTAAGTTGGTTTTCTTTAATATATACCTTTGCAAATAAACTTATTGCATTTAATGGGAAAAATGGCATACTCCTAAAGTATTAAGATGTATTTTACTCAGCTATGGTTATAGCTGTACTTGATTATGTATACTTGACTATGTTCTTCAGCCCAACCTCATGATTGTCTAGCTCTAAGGGAGTGTTCCCCAACCTTTTTCGCATCACTGACCAATGAAAATATCTCGTACTATTTTCACGGGCCAGTCGTTAAGTTGTGGCAGATAAATACCCCTTAGTAAAAATTACATTTCCGATGTTCTAAAATATTTTCCTACCTATAAAATCTTCCTACCTAAATTAACTGTGCATGGGCACAACAAGGATTTCTCAAGTGCACACAGTGCACACATATCAATTACTCACTTTGAGTTTATTATAGTTGTCTTCACTGAAAATACTTCCTAATCAAATATAGTTGTATTATTGATGATTAAATCCTAGCCATTCTATTGTTCAGTTCTTTTGTTGATATGGGTATGGATCAAGTGGAAGAAATAGACAGATGGGGCCAAAAGGAAATATTTCTTTGCCGCCTGGCACCAATTCACCCACAGACCGGTACCGGTCCCCGACCCAGTGGTTGGGACCCACTGCCCTAAAGGGAAGGGAACTAACCACTTTTGTGGCATCAAAATAACCTGCAAATTCAAAGTTCTCCTCCGTAGGTATGTATTGCTCCTGTGTACACTACTATTAATATAACAGACGTCGACCTCAGCATAACATTTGTGTACAATATTGACCACAGATGAACGTCTCACGAGTCTTGTTCTGTGAATAAGTCAATTGTGAGTTGGACTTTAATTAATTTGGCAGGCCGTTCACTCGCCAGACAGACCGTTCTGATAATAAAGCATGAGCGAGGGCGCAACCTCTCTGACAGATAGTTGCTGAGATAAGGAAACATGTGAGCGAGCAAACATCCTTGTATAAAGCATAGTGCCTCACATTTCACTTCATTCGTTTACCAATATAAACTGACAAAAAATGTACGTCTACAAATTTATAACATTATGTACATTTAACAGATACAGACTGACATTACTGCAGTTATCATTTTTTTTCTGACTAAAAAATAAGATTTTAAATAAGGCATCCTAAACTAAAACTAGTAACGTTTGTCCTAAGAGCACACATGATCGGAACATCTACTGTTTTATTAAATTAAGTCGCAAAATCACATATTTCAACCAACAGCTCCTCTGTACTGGGAGGAAAAAATGCATGTTTTCAATTTCCACAAGGGGTCTTGGTGCAGAGAGCAGTTTTCGGACAACGCAAACATTAGAAGTTGACACAGGAAGGTTGTTAATTTGTGAATGTGAATTTCTGTTAGTATAAAATTACTTATGCCATTAATTAGCATCTAGTTCAATCAAAAATATTATTTGGCAAGTAGTTGACAACTTCCTTGACCAATCAACTATTACCATAAACCGTCTATTAGTTGAGACTTGACACAGTAAACTCTGAAAGTAAACTGGATGTTTTGGTTTGTGAAAAAACTGAAGGTGTTAGGTCTTTGGGCACTTCCAGTGGTGTCACCACCTGCAGGAAGGTACAGTATGGTGCAATGTGATTTGGGTGGCAGTGTTGGAGACTGCTACGCCCACGACCCAGTAGTGGATAAGCAGATGAAAACGGATGGACGGGCGGAGGACTTTGGGCCAATTGTACTTAACGCAGAATTTACACACCTGTAGGGTTAAAAGACTATATTTGCATTGGTAATTATGATGTTTCACATTACACTTTTTGATTTGTGTGTCAATTTCAATATTGCTGACATCAGTGTTTGCACTCACTATTTGGAAGTAACTAATGCATAATAGTAGATCATTTGCTGCCTCATATTCTGGAATTACTTGTGGAAAAAAAACATGGATTTTGGAATGGCAGATGACTCTGGATGTCATTGCTGTATAATCTGTAGACTAGACAATCCCATTTCACAAAGCTGTGACTTCTACGCAGTTCCTGCCAAGTCAGTCGACTCCTATGGACAGCTTACTCCGAATTGGGACACGTCTAACATGTCAATCCCTCTTGCAACCACACTTACGAACCTGAACTATCCCTTTAAATGGCTAAAGAGTGCAATTCTGTTAGGTCACACTCGCACGCTTCAGCCAAAGGGAATCTGACCACATTCTGAGGCTCCTACCAATTTGTAGGTCACAAAGCTCTCTGTGACCGCTGGTGTAGGGTTTAAGTCACCGCCACATGCAGGTCAGTCTCACGCCGGACCACCCACGTACCTGCACTTTCCAGGTGACCACTGACAGCAGCAGCTCACTTCAGGTTGGTTTAGAAATACACCCGCGGTACTAACAGGATTTCTTCAAATAGTGACCCTGTTTACATCTTTCTGTACAAATGTCTAGGAGTGTTGTACGTTTGCCCTATGTTTGGAGATGTGTGCATCACACCGACCACAGACACCCCTCCTTCACTCCCAACCTCCCAGAGGCCTTCAATGAAATTTTTATGTGTGGTGTGTGTGTGTATTGGTGTTTTCGTGTGTGTTGCAAAGGGGCTGTGTGTGCGTGCACCTGGCCTACTGCATTATTAAATCTGAGAGGCCAGCACACAGACAAGGAGAAGTTTAAGGAGGAGGAGGAGAAGAAAGGGAGGAAGCTACAGCATGGGACAGTGGAGAAAAATGAATTTTGACTTCAACATAAAAGGAAGCAAAAGTGATTTTTGTAGAGGAAGAAACAGCAGGAGGTTCGGGGGATCAGAGGGGCCGTCAAATCATGATGAAAGAGGGAGGAAAGCTGAATTGTGTCGGCTAATTCTTGTGTAAAATACTCCAAAGTATGGTGCGAGCAACACGAACAATTGAATTTACAGCTCCGTGACCTCACAGCTTGACGATCTTTCCTGAATTGTGGCCTTCTCCAACCTTCACCACGCCACCTCTGCTGACTTCTTGACCCCTCTTCTCCTGCCATTTTCACTGACTTCACCAGACGGGACACTACAGTGTTCATACGCCTAATCCCATTCCGTGAGGAATCTCCCTGATGCGCACCAGTGGCACACCTGACATCCAGCCTGAGGCTGCCGACAAAACCCCTTCTTTAAACATGGATGAGCCTGCCTGCCCACCACATCTCACTTTCTCCTGTGTGTTTCTTCCTCTTCTGTCTCTCTCTCTTAAATCTGACGCAAAGCTGAGAGCAGATGCTTCAGTCGTTCTCAATAATTCAACACTGGAGCGAGGGATGGGGACTTTGAAGGAGAAGAGAGGAAAGGGGAAGGATGGGAAGTGAGAGTCAAGAGGCGGATGAAGACAAACAGAGGAAGGAATAAAGACGATGGGCTACACAGCGCAGCAATGGGACGCATAATCCTTAGGGGGGAGCTAATGGGAGCTCTTCTGGTCTTTACGTAAACACAAATGTTTTGTGACCGTCTCCCACCTGAGCAGCCCAATAGTCAGCTGACCTGTCCAAGATAATTGAGGTCCATTCCATCCTTGGAAGAAAAAAAACGTTGAAAACAAGAGCGGTCTTGAAGTCGACTAGCTCTTGAAGATCGAGGAATTAGAGTGAAGGAAAAGTTTGGAAGAAACCTGAACTTTTAAACATGTATCAACTAGTGAAAGAAAGCATCACTTTGGGAGCAGAGGCAACAAAAGCCTGATAATGTTGGTAACAACAAAACAGTTGGAATGATTTTTCACCTCCCAGCACTTGTGGATGACATGTCACAAAGACTCAACAATTTATTCTCCAATGAATCTACATTTTATTTCTGTAATTCAAAAAATGTCATCTTTGAATAAAGTGGCCAATTGGATGTGGCTGTTTCTGGGGCTTATGACACAGTTTTGTGGCCGTGTCCTACCTGAGACGCATAGCACGGCACTGGGTTACGGAACTTGAGAGAATTGTGTACGAAACTGGATAAGTATTGAATTAAAAAATATTAATAGAAAATTAACAAAGGGATGCAGGTTGATGTTGACATTGACACAACAGAATATTTGTTTTTTTATTTGTAAGATATACCACTTTACATCGGAACTTTAGGAAAACTAAGCACTGACATTGCTGAGTAACCAATCAGGAGCTTAAGAAGATTGAAAAGACATCTTTTAAAACTGGGAAAAAGCCCTTGGATGAGACATGGCACGTTTTCGAGAAACTCAATCAAGTCGTCTTTTCTATGTCAGATCTTTTAGGGAACAAAGCCTCGGCTTGTGTGAGAAGGTTCCTGAGCCATTGGTCAAAGAGCATGAATGACATTGCTGGTTTAACCTTACTGCGTGACTCATAACTTTAGTACCTCAGCATTACTTGCTTTTTCATGATTTTGTGGTTTTGCTTTTGCTTCTCATATGATCTCACCACCTCCGCCAAAAAGGTAATGTTCCAGCATGTCCCTGTCTGGCTGTCTGTGATCGGGGCAGCTCAAAAAGTTTAGCAGGCACTTTGAAACGAAATACTAAATATTCCAGCGCTGTGGACGGACGATTCATGGACCCTGACCAGACTCTGGTGATGATCTGGACAGAAGCTGATGAGCATGGACACTGCTGGAAATTGCTGAGCTGTGTCAGGATTTTTTTTTTGTGCTAAATTTGCAGTGATTGTTTCTGTTGAGTTCGCCTTTAATGTTCTTTACATTTGCACAAATTGTTGGGTTTTCTTAATAAAAAAATTTCTGTGAAGGTTTCTCAGTTATCCAGACTATTTTCATCTGTAGAAGTTTAAGTAATGGAAGTGGAGAAGCTTCCTAGATTGGGGGAAATACAAAAAAATTAAAATGCAAATTATATCAAAACTACTCAAAAGTAGTATGTTTGTTTTGTTTTAAGAAAAACATTAAGCATTCGCAATTCCCTGATCAAATCATATATTGTAGTACGTGTGTAAATCTGCCTTTATATTTCTCTAAACACTGAACAAGTTTAAGCAGGTCGTTGTGTACTTTCTTCGGTTAGATCTCTAGAAACAGGTTTCGGAGTTCTTTCTTCAGTTGATCTACAAATGTTGATTTGCATTTAGAATCTCTCTGTGGTCGGGGATCACAAACAGACTGGGAGGCATCGAGGTTCAGGCTGCGCTTCTCTCTTACTTACTCATCGAGTTTGACTCTGTACGCGAGGGCTGCATTTGTAAATCTTAAGTTAATTTGCTTATTTAACAACTTCACACCGGGTTGTCTTTAGAGCTGAAACTCTGGAGCAATTACGTGCAACAAAGTTTCATGAACGCATGTGCAGGTCACAGGCGTCTTTGTTAACACTTTCCCCTGCAGAAACTGTAGCTTCTGTCGATTATTTGATTAAAATGATGCGTGGATTGTGGTTGGAAATGTGTTTTCGATTCACCTGGAAACTCTGCCGGTTGTATTTATGTAAGTATCTTTAACAGACGGTGCGGCATGCAGCTCCCGGAGGCGAACAACAGGCACCGAGACAGAGGCATGCAGCCAGACAAAGGGATTGGATGGCTACAGCTCCCCAAGCTAGCACCGCCGCACAAGTTTTCTGACCAGACAAGCACCAAACATTCACCCTCTATGTGTAGTTTCTTACATCCACGTTTAATGCAGTTTCACGGGTGATCAGTGACTACAACTGCTTGAAATAATATTTACTGGAGCCCTGAAAGTTGCGCGGAGGCACAGCGGGGATGGTGCCAGAGGTTGTCCGGCTCAGCGTTACGCACGCACGGGTACAACACAGAGGCGTTCGGCCGAACTGTCCCGCGCGGTCGTGTGGCGTTCATGTGCAATTTTGGTAACAAAGCCCCGGCAAACAGCTGTAATCTATTTTTACTTGATGCTGCTGCACAAAAGCCAAAGCAGCCTTGGCTCACAATGCAACAACAGCAGCAGCAGTAGCAGCAGCGTCATTCCAAACGCATTGTTCCCAACACTAGGGTTGAGGAGGTGCACACAGGGAGAAAGCGGGATCTCCACCAGGGCTCCCTCTTCTCTACATGCACCGAAACACGTGTTGGAGAAAAAGTGTTAAGAAGTGAGGAGAAACCAAAGCTGACACTCTGGTTTTACGCACCACAGAGGACCGGAGTGAAAGTGGCAACTGTGGCCGAGGTGTTAAGTAAGAAGCCGAAGTAGTTCCACGGGAGGAACAATGAGCACAAAAGTGACCAAAACATGGAATAAAAGTAGTAATGTTCACCGGGGAAATGCTCTATTGAGACCCAAACTTCCACTTGCAGCCCAGCTGGGACTGTTTCACACCAGTTAGCAACTTTAGCCGCCAGCGTCCACTCTTCTGGTGTTTTGACTCTGATAATAATAACAACAATAGTAACATTAATAACAGTTGCACTTACTTTTCTCTGGCTTGGCTGTCGGAAGGCACCACAGCTCCTTTCCCTTTGCCGTACATCTTGGAAGGTGTCGTGATACTTTTAGTCACCTGTCAAAGAAAGCTATCAGGAAAAGCTACTATCTCCATAGCTACCCACTTAGTGTTGTCTTCCTCTCTCTCTCTCTCCCCTGCCTTTCTCTCTCTTTGCTCCGGTTTCTTTTTTTTACATCCCCAACATTGCCCACAAATCAGGCAGGCTTTCAGTCTGGGGGGAACTTGAAACTGTCCACTGGTGGAGCTTTTTTTTTTTCAATCGCTGTTCCTGGATTCTGCTCACGCCCCCCCTGTTCTCAGACGGTGGGGGTTTCTTAAAGAGACAGCGTCTCACATTTTCCCTTCACTTCGCTCCAAGTTCAAGTTTGTCTTCACGCAGGCCTTTAAAGTTAGGCCGTGCGCTTCGCTCAAGTTATTGACTTAATGTTTTTATTTTCAAATTGAAACCTGGCCGTTGTTGTAACATCCTACTTGATGGGAACACACTCTTTCTGTGTCTTTAAGGCTCACTGTTGTATTTTTAGACAGTATGCATCATGACTGACGACTGTTTGTATCAGAGTTCCTACCAGTGAACAATACTATGGTGTCGACGACCAATGGTAACCTTGTTTGAACAGTCAATATGCAAAATCCACTGTTATATAGAATTATTTATTACAAAATAAACTAAGGTTGTGCTAAAAAGTAACAAAAGATGGTTTTAATAGCTTGTATTTTTCCTTTTCACAAAAAGTATAAATCAGAATTAGCAGAAATAATGTTTATAATGGCTGTCAATATTATATAAATATTTTTTTTTCAGATTTTTCTCTTATTTTGCTTTCCTATTGAAGTCAAGGATAGGTCACTTTAAATTTGTGTGATTTAAAGTGACTGGTACGTGGATGGTGGTATCGTAGAGCACGACTTATCGCAGCAAAGAATTTTATGCTATGCTCCTTTTTTTCTTTTCAGCTTGTCCCTTTTTCAAGCCTCAACAAATCCATTTGTTGAGGCCAAACGTTTTCCATCTCCCCCTGTCCTCTGTATCTTCTACTCCAACTACCTCCATGTCCTCCCTCACTGCATCCATCAATCTCTTATTTGTCTCCTACCTGGTAGCTCCATCTCTAGGATCATTCTTCTACCAATGTATCCCTGTCATTGTTCCTAAAGTCGGCATTCCAAACTTCAAATCAACATTTCTACACTATGTCTCTTCTCCTTCACCCAGAACCAGTGCCCTACACTTCTTCTTTGTCTTCAACCAACAGTAGTCCAATTCAACAGCACCCCGTAGGTCTACAGCACCGTTGGTGACAATTGCCTTGATTTCTTGAAGGATACTCTAGGAATAATAAAGTTCTATCTGTGCATCCATCAGGTGTGGAACTAAATCTGTTGACTCGAATTATTGATTTGTCAGAATTTGTTACACTGGATGCCGTTTGTGTCACAACCCCCACCATTCATCTGAGGTTGGGACCAGCATTGAACAATGTGCTCCCTAGTGGCTAGTTTTTGTGCTATTCTTATGCTAACTTAAAATAAAAAAGGATGAATTAATTGGACATCAAAAGTGTCACCGCACAAGTCGAACAGAAATGTTGTCCATGCAAAGTACAATGCAAAAATTTATGTTTCCACAACCACTGCTTCAAGATTGTGTTTTGTAGATGGTGGATCATAAGGTTTAAATCATAAGGAGTAAAATGATTAAAAACATGACAAAATACGCTAGCATTACCCCCCGCAATGCTAGTGGAGGGACTCAACTACTTTGCAATACTCTACTAAGTATACATGTAGCATATTGGCTTTACATTGGTTAAAGTTTCCAAAGTAAAAGTCCTAGTAAAGTCCCCTAGTAAAAGTCCCCCACATAAATAAATCTTATTGTCACGAGTAGAAGATCAAGCCAATAATCAATTATGAGTTTTAAGAGACATATTTAAAAAAATTCACCATAAAAACATATATTTTTAAGAATTTTCTTCTAATTTTGACCAAGAACTTGGGCTTCTCTGCAGACAGCTCTTCTGAGTCTCAGTAACAAACATAGTTTATCTTATTAACTAAACTTATTTAAGGAGTTTCACAGTAAAGCTGGAATCTATCCTCCAGTGACTGTCTACTTCTGAATTTTTTTATGCCCAAAAATGTGTGATGTACAAGTTTTTGGAAACCACAGAGAAAGTTTTAGGATACTGTATCTGTCAGATTGTAACACTTTGAACAATATGGAGGAAAACATTTTTGATATTCTCCCTGTCTTTGGAATGATTGGTTGAGGCCTTTCAAGACAAGATTTAGATTTTTCAATGTATAGAAACCAATGCCTGGTACAGCACAGTAACAGTAACAGTAAGCTAAGGCTCGGGGACCCAATATGGCCCCTATATCTTCGTAATGCGGCCTTCTAAACTTGTCTAAATTCAATAATTGATTTGTATGGTGATTATACAAATGCCTGTTTCCTGCGATGTGCACATTTTACCTTTCGATGGCTAGATAGAGTATTATTAGAATAAATAATAATAATAATAACAATAATAATAATAATCTCTCAAGACTATTCAATGGGAAATGATGTAGGACATTAAGATATGCCATTATAGACGGCATTAGGAAGCAAGGCCAGATTAATAGAATGGGTTAAAGGGGCTGCAGCCCTCGGCATTGCCACCAGGGGGATGGGATTAGGTTGCTCAGGTTACTAAAGTCAAGTGTTTAAAATTAGTGATAGAAGTCGTCTATTTATACTCTTAATCTAAACTCTCTTTCAAACACCCATAATATATGTCTACCCCTGCTTTTAAAGGTGATATATTGATATTATGGTTGTTTAACACCCTTAAAAATATGCTACCACCTTTAAAACAGATGGTAGGAAAATATTATCGGTAGGAGACTTCCGATATGGCAGTACATTTTTGCTACAGGTAGGAACGTGTCATATGGGTAGGAAAATACTTCAGTACAGCAGCACCAACAACGATCTCCAATTGGTTCAGGTATACATGAAGCACATACATAGAAAATATAAAGATCTATTGATTAGACAAATCCTATAACATTACTGGTGAAAGTCCAACAATTATAAACTAATAAACTAACCTGAAGAATGAAATGAAACGTTAATGATGAAGCGATGCGTTCAATGTCAAGGATTACTGCCCCTGACCGGATATGCAACGACTCGGTAGGTCCGAGTAATGTCCCTTTAAGAGTGTGTAGAGGCCAGTTGCAGGTTTGTGTGTGTGCACGTATGTGTGTGTTTGTGTGTTAAGCAGGGACAGGCCGTGTGTTCTCTTTTCGTGCTTCTTGCAGTGGGAAGGGCACAGCTGACTGTTTCTCTGTGTGTGTGTGTGTGTGTGTGTGTGAGCATGTGTGTGCATATTTGTGTGTTTGTGAGAGAAAAGGAGAAGGTAGTACAGAACATACATGCCTGCACGTATACTGCAAAACTACAGAGGAGCACAAGCATCTGACAATGAAGTCATTTTATGAAAAAAAAAAAAAAAAGGCAGAGAGAAGAATTCTCAAAACACAGAGGCAGACATGACAGCAGACGAGTCATCTCACCAATGACAAGAATATTTATAAATATATGTACATTATAGCAGATATTTATACACAATGTATACAGCTATTTATACTAAATGTCACTTATAAATTTAAAAATATATATGTTTCCAGTGGGCTCACTAGCTGCAGGAAGGTTTGCAATGGTGCAATGTGATTTGGGTGGCAGTTTTGGAGACTGATGCGCCCCTGATGGATGGATGGATGGATATTATATACTTAACACTAACTGTAAGGCCAATGTTTGGTTTTCTGTCTTTTTTTATTTTTCTGTATCATTTGGCTTCATTCATCTTCGTACATTTATCCATTTCCAGGTCTCAGGGGCAGCAGTCTCCAAGACTGCCACTCAAATCACACTGCACCATACGTGATCCTCTCGGTGGTGAGCCCACATGTGGGTCAGGACAGGGCTACTCAGTGGCAACCTGGCAGCTGGTGGACTCAAAGCTGAAGCCCTGCAGACCCAAGTCTGCTTCCTTAACCGCTAGGCCACCACTGTCGCCCATTATTTGGCAAAAAATATAATTATGCCATACGATTTTATATTGATACCCACATTTAGTTTTAGTTTGATTTTTTTTTTCATTTATACTGACTGGTATAATTACATACCAGTCAGTATAATTATTCTCTTTTGAACAATAACGTGGTTTTTGGCTACCTTGTATCTAGCAAATGAATGCCATAAATGTATTTTACATAAGTGAAATCATATCCCAAAAAGTAGTTTTATTGAAGTACAATATCGGTGGTCTGGAATCTTCTTGGTCTCTTGTTGTTATATACTGTTCATTATATATGACATGTAGAGGAGACATTACCAAAGGTGACTTTACCAAGTCAAAACTGGTCTCTAGTCAATTTCCAAGTTCTCTATATTTATTTTTATGTATTTTATTCTTGGAATTGTAAGTTTATTATAATGTAAGAACATTTTGACAACATGTTAAGAAACCTAGATATAAAACTTAGCAAAATACAAATTTAACTCTCTGAGTAGACAGATTGATAGATGGATAGATAGATAGATAGATAGATAGATAGATAAATAGATAGATAGATAGATAGATAGATGATAGATAGATAGATAGATAGACAGACAGACAGACAGACAGACAGACAGACAGACAGACAGACAGACAGACAGACAGACAGATAGATAGGTAGGTAGGTTGGTAGGTTGTTATGTAGGTTGGTAGATAGATAGATAGATAGATAGATAGATAGATAGATAGATAGATAGATAGATAGATAGATAGATGCCCCATCACAGTTGCAGGTAAGCAGATAAAAATGAAGATGTGGCTATTTAGTTGAACACCAACCAATGTACTGGTAGGAATTTGAGAAAGACCCTCCCAGTCTTCTCCAACTCTTTGATAGAGTGTGTCCTTGTTCTGTTTATAAATGAATTTTTTTTTAAGACCATCCAAATCTTTGTAGGTACATTAATGTGCCACGGTGAAGAGGTTGGGAATCAGTGACATAAATTATCTGTATTCCTCACATTACCACTGAAATACCAGGTTATCTTCAGGCTACAGACGACTCCCTTTATAAAATGCTAGGTTACGTTACTTTATCCTAAGAAGCAATACATTTCAATATACTTAATCTTTCAAATAAGATAGGTACATTGGTGATTAGAGCCACAGTGAAGCTATTACAAAACAAAACCATTAATAGTGCTTTAAGGCAAACTCGGGATTATTAAAGCATGAATGGGAACAGCAGACATTAGAGTATCTCATATCTCATACATAGGTTCCGACCGTCTCCATGATCACATGTTCCTACAATCAGAGCCAGAACGTGGCTTGATGTATTGTTTGTATCTGCTATCCAACCTTTAATAATGCAGCCCTTCATCACTTTCTGTATCTTTAATTCCATCTACACAGTCTTAAGTATGACACAAAATACATATTTAGATGTCAACAGGGCCAGTGTTTTTTTCCCTACAGAATCCCAGGTTTACTGTGAGCAAAGAATGGTGAAGAGGAGAAAGTGTTGGTGCAGCCATCCTTTAAGCTGTAGACCACAAACTCTATCACTGTCTCATCATAGCACCAGTATTGATCCAAGAACCCAATGATCCCGGGAAAACTGGCTCTTCCCTTCTTTGCTCAGAGTAAATGCAAACACTGCCATTGTGTACTTTCACTCACAATGTGTTTCCTAGGTTTTATCAAATGCAGATGATAGGATGGGCCGGTTGGTGTTTTTCCTGTTCCACATCACCCGACAACAAACAGTACCATTTAGTGGGAAGTAAAATCAAAATGAGATCTTTTCGCTTTTTTTTCCTTGATGATTTGTCTCTTTTTTTTCTCTCTATCGTTAAACTGAAGAGTTGTAAACTGCACCAAACTCCACAGAGAAAATTATTGATTTCAGAACCCAGCACACAGGAGCCGCTGAACGCTGCCGTGTTTATCAGTGAGTTAAAATCTGTTTATATGTGACCTCAGTGTTTTGAATCCCATGTGTGTATTAATAAAATTCACACAACCACACCAAATAAGGCAGTGTTTTAAGAGAAGCCCAGTCTTCATGAGCTAAAAACAGTGGTTTTCTCTATGGACTTTGGTGAAGGAGAGTTACGGTATGTTCAAACTCGAGTTTCTCATTGTAACATGGAACAAAACATAGGATTTTGTACAGTAACGGAACTGAAAGACATGGCAAATGTCTCTGCAATGACCCATACAACCCATTTGACTTGGCCCATATAACAGACCTGGTATCCCTATGTGGTATTCAAAACATGGGCCAGCAGAAGCATCTTTTACAACCAACGTTGGGCCAACTCATTTAGCCTGGATTACAACAATGAGAGCGCCATCTTTGATGCCAACATTATGTTCTTGGGGGCAGTTGGAGCCCCAGTGGTTTAGTAAGCGGACTTGAGTCCACAAGTCCCCCAGTTTGAATCCCCTTAGCGCTAAATTACCGCTGAGGTACCCCTTAGCGTGGTATCGTCCCCACTCACTGCTCACTGT
Organism: Paraplagusia blochii; assembly: GCA_016785265.1. Classification (NCBI taxonomy): domain Eukaryota; kingdom Metazoa; phylum Chordata; class Actinopteri; order Pleuronectiformes; family Cynoglossidae; genus Paraplagusia; species Paraplagusia blochii. Next base: position 138,146 of record JAFBJS010003768.1, read on the forward strand.
TCACTTTGGTGATGGGTTAAATACAGAGGTCACATTTCGTTGTGTGCAGTCGTGTGGATCACAATGTCACGATGACAAAGAGTTTGCTTTCCTTTCCTTCCTTTCCTTTCCTACTTTATTGTATATTTACTCCAGGGGCCCAGAGTCGATGTCTCTGTCATTAGTGTTGAACTCCAGTGTTTACCTGATAGAGTAAACTAGGGTAGTTGGCTCCTTCCAGAGGTTCCCCACCTGGAAAAATGTTCACGAGAGGTTGGTATGGTGCAGTGTGATATGGGTGGTAGTTGTGGAGAATACTGCCCCGAGACCTGGTGATGGATAAGTGGACGAAGAAAGATGAATAGATAAACGGATATTGACCCTAGACAAAGGAGCTGTATGTATCAGCGATATATTCATTTTGTATGAATGTAAGTACGAACAAGCCACAACACAAAACTGCTTGTGATTGGATTCTTTGTTTTATTTCCCAAAAAAAAACAAAACAGGAGTCTTTGAAAGGACAAACTTTTCTGTCCTTGAAAACCACAGCGTCATGTCCAACACATGATGATGAGGAACGATCAAACTTCCAACTCACACATGGTTCAATTTCACAGATATACAGAGTTGAAGAAAGATAGAAAGTAGATTAGGAATTTGGAAAGATTATGGCTCCAGCAAGTACAGAAATGACCAGTACAATAGAAACAACATGGGTGGACTGCCACAGTGAACAGTGGACATTAGTAGATTAAGAAGATTAGAATATATATATATATATATGGGGTATGCAAATTAATCGGTTTGGAACAAATTGGATCAAACTGAACCGAATCGTATAATATTTTTTATGAATCATTCCTGAATCGGATCGTAGGCTGTGATTCGAGATATGAATCGGATCGTTATGTGAGTGAATCATCACACCGCTAATATACACTATATACATATTAGGGGGTGTGCAAATTAATTGATTTGGAT
>JAFBJS010003772.1:0-30621 GCA_016785265.1 Paraplagusia blochii
TTTTCTAGATTATACATTGCTCTAGAGCAGGCATGGGCAACCTAAGGCCCGGGGCTGGAAGCGGCCCGTTGAGTTTTTGATGCGGCCCGCCAACCTTGTCCAAGTTACATAACTTATTCATATTATCATTATACTTTAGCTATTTCCCTGTAATAAGGTTCTTCCCCAGTAGATGGTGTCATAAAGGGAGTTAGAAATGTTGTTTCTTTTGGTTTTATGCATTAAGTTTACATGCTATTTACCTTAGTTCAAATGAAGGGTCCATCATTCTGCTCTTGACTCATCCCATGTGACGAATTTTAGGACCAAATATGGCCCTTGAGTCAAAACGTTTGTCCACATTTGCTCTAGAAGATAAATTGCACCTGCAAAAGAAAGAAAAATTAAGATATATGTGTACATTGCTTTACAGTATAAGTCGCACCAGCACCCTCTAGCTGCTGTCAGTGCAAAAAATGGCAAACATCTTAATATCTAAATGGCAGATACCGGTTCGCAGCTGTGGAGTGCCTTCTAGTGGCCTTTGCATATATAAGCCGTAAACCTAGCCTAAGGTGAAAAGGTACAACTTTCGCGTAGTAAATAGTGTGCCGCACTTTTCTCATTGAGTTATAAAACATTTATCTTTTCAGTTTAGATTTGTGTTTTTGTGCATTTCCTTTTATTTCGGACTGCGTGCAGCTGTCTCCTATTTTATCTTAATGGGACTGTCTGCAACTGCCGCACAAAGGCTCAGATGGAGTCTGCACTTAATGCCACTAACAGTAAAAAAAAAAAAAAAACATTTTCTTTTCAAGACTACCAGTCCATTTTCATCCACTTTATACAAGTACAGTTAGTACATCAGGAGTGTATTGATTCCACTGCAGAAGCACTTCTGTGCCCACAGAGGTGCTCTGACTAAATGCATCCTGTGTGGATTTGGGGCAAAAACAGCTGCTACTTTTTACTTCCCATCTTTTATACACATATGCAGGGCTTAAGGCTACTTTAAAGTATGTGACTAAGTACAGACATTTCTACATTCCTGTCAAATGTTTGTTTTTTTTTTACTTGTATTTTTATTATTTTTACTAGTTACTTTATTTCCCTTTACAAGTTTTTCTTTTTCTTTTACTAGTCACTTTTTTTTCCTTGAACACTAATTGGTCAGTTTTTCTGACTGTCCACCCTTCCTCTTCTTTACTGGGGCAGATGACAACACCCAGATTGAATTCTGGAGATTCCCTGTTTAAATGTTTCTTTTCTATGCTGCTGCCAAATTTCTGCTTTTTTTTTTATTTGTGATTTCATTTAGGTAATAAAACATATACAGTCACGTATATGAGTTTCCTGCTGTTTCTCCAAATTCTTGTTTATTTTAATGCCTGGTGCCACTCAAGGTATTAATTTGGACAAATATAATTATAACAACAAAAATAACCTCATGAGAGTTTAATATATGATATCTATCCATTTTCCAAGGTTTTCTAAATAGAAACTGACCTTTTACATCGATAGCAATGGCATATATATATATATATATATATATATATATATATACATATATATATATTAGTATATATACTGGTACCAGGCATAAAATTAACAAGGAATTAAATAAAACCTGTATATATTGACTCTATGTACCTGTTTTTTCAACATCAATAGATTGTCATTTCAAAAATCATGAAGCCAGTAGTGACCAATGTCTTTTTGCAATTATATAGATTTGACTTAAAATAGCGATCGCAATCTCAATTCAATTTTCACAACCCCCTTTCTGCTTCAGGTAGATCATTAAATTTGTTAATTGCATCAAAACACAACATATAATTTTCTTCTGTTCATATGCTGAGATTTCTATTAAAAAAAAAAAATCCTGTTGCCAGGCTGTGCTTATGCCTCTGTGGTCATGGTAAAGGCAGACAGCGAGCAGAAGTATCGCGTATTGGCACTTCGCATCCCTCGGCTGGGAACAATAAGAGGGACTGAGAGTTATGGAAAACAACAAGTGGGAGAAAAAGTCACCCACTCACGTGTGCATAAACACTCAAACCCCTCAACAACAACACAGTGCTCACATCCAAACCCCACTCGTCTCAACCTAGTCGTTTTCAGAGTTGCCGACACTCCGTCCTGCGTCTGTCCTCAGGAAAGGTGTGATGTTCAATTATCTCTGTCTTTAGGGACGAGTGTGGTGACCTCTGCCAACGCCAATGAATGACAGAGCGAACTTTTATCTGATGTGTGAAACACTGCAGCGCCCGACAGGCAATTACTCCCAGTGATGTCTGTCTTTCAGGAGGTCACTGCACTGACAGGGACAGTTGTTAGCTTCTCTTCTCTACATTCAACTGGCCCGAGTTCCTGGCTGCACCAGGTCTGGTTGAATGACTCGGTAAAGGTAAAGGTAATTTAGCTGAATATTATAGTAAGAGTGATTATTGTAGCTTTTTGATTCGATTCATCATGCATTCATTAAGAGGGAATGTGCCATTTTTCTTGACAATTTTCAATCACAGTTAGGGCAGTTGGTGTTGTCCTAGTGGGCTCACCAGGAAGGTTCATGAGGTGCAGTTTGACTTGGGTGGCAGCCATGGAGGTTTATGTCCTCGCAGTTGGCAATTCATAAGCAGACAGATGGATGGACAGGGATAGAAGGATTGATGGATAGATTCATAGTTTGATGGATGAATGGATGGATGGATAGATTGATAAATAGAAGTGCGGATGTATGGAGGGATTATTGGATGGAGGGATGGATTTATAGTTGGATGAACAGGTGGATCCATGGCTAAATGGATGGATGGATGGATTGATAGTTGGATGAATGAATGGATGGATAGATTGATAAATGGAAGGATGGATGTATGGAGGAATGGATTTATAGTTGGACCATGCATGAATCAGTGGATGCATTGAGAGTTGGATACACGTAGAGGTGGATGAATTGATAGTTGGATGAATGGATTAATGATGGGATAGATAGATGGATGCATAGCTAAGTGGACAGATGGATGGATAGTTAGACGAATGGATGGATAGGTTGATGGATGGATGATAGATTGATAGATGGAAGGATGGATGTATAGAGGGATAGATGTATGGGGGATGGATTATAGCTGGATGGAAAGATGGATCCATGGCTAAATGGATGGATGGATTGATGGTTGGTTGGTTGTATGAATGGAATGATGGATGGATAGATTGATAACTGAAGGGTGGATGTATGGAGGGATGCATTTAAAGTTGGGTGGATAGATGGATCCATGGCTAAATGGATGGATAGATTGATAGTTGTATGCATAAATCAATGGATGGATGAGTGTTGGATGCATGGACAGGTGGATAAATTGATAGTTGGATGGATAGACGGATGCATGGCTAAATGGATGGAGGGATTTATAGTTAGATGAATGGATGGATAGGTTGATGGATGGATAAATTAATAGATGGAAGGATGGATGTATGGAGGGATGGATTTAAAGTTGGATGGATAGATGATTCCATGGCTAAATTGATGGATGTATTGCTAGTTGGATGAATCAATTGATGGATCGATGGATGGATTGAGAGTTGGTAGCAGCAGCTGATTGTGCTGTCGTTATAGACCACATACCGCAGGACAGGTGGATGAATTGACAGTTGGGTGGATGAATTGATAGTTCGACGGATATATGGATGCATGGCTAAATTGATGGATGGATGGATGGATGGATGGATGGATGGATTGATGGTTGAGTTTGTGGATGGATGTATTGATAGTTGGATGGGAGGATGGATGGTTATATTTTGGTTTCCCCAAAAAATGTTTTTTGGTTTTGGTTTCCTAAAACGTTTCAGTCTGATCCAAAGTGTTAAAACAATTTTGCGCCCTAAACTAGTTGTTTTACGCGCTCTGCTTTTATGATATTCGCTTCCTGATTTTTGTTGCTGATCACTCACATACTTTTTGTCGTGGGCCTCTCTGTTCCAACAATATAAAAAAAAAAGTTTTCTTTGTTTGGTTTTATTGATGCCAGAGTATTACACTCCATTAACCATGACTAATCAGGATTAATGTAGATTAATCTGCAGCCACCCTGCAATTAATCAGATTAAAATTGTAATCATTTAACAGTCTCAGTTTCACCAAATAAATCTGATCGGTGAAGAACTGTGAACGCCTTTTTGCCCTAGAAGAACAGTCGACTGCTTTTTAAATTCTGAAAGGCAGGGATTCCAACTCAAAGATGAGAAAGAGCAGCAACTTGTACATGCAGCAACAACAACATCCCACTCCAAATCAGAAATGCATCACTCATTTTTTTTTTGTCCTGCTCCATCATTTAGAAAGATGGAGACAAACCCTGCTGCTACATAAACACAAACAAGCATCCTAAGAATATGTGCAGTGGTGTCCTTTACTCAATTTCCCCATTGGACATCGACTCGCTGCTCATCTCTTCCATAAAGAGCAGAGAGAATTTTGCAAACACATTTGAGGTTCTTTTCTCCTGGGCCCCAATTAAAACTTCTTTTGGCGAAGAGAGAGCTTTTTTATCCCACACTGTCTCGCTGTTTTTCCCACCACATCTCGAAACAAACTGCGGGGAAAGGAGCAGGAGAAGAAGAAGTGGGGAGAGCTACGTGATGGAGAGGCTGGAAGACAGAGGGTGCAAAGAGCTATTAGTCATGCATTAGCCAGAAACTCTGGCACAATTTGAAGTAGTACAAGTCCATAGCTGGTATTCAGGGAGATTATTAAAATGTGGATTTCTTACACTTAAGGGAACAGAGAAGACAGATGAAGTTTAAAGACATAGTAAATGAAGGAATGAGAGCGTAAAAGACATCTTGCTTCAATCTAATGCAAATAATTGTTCTGAATGAGGCTAACAAATCGTCTTTATATGAAATGGCTCTTTTAATGCCTGACTAAAATATTAAATTTTTTCCTGCATTGTGGATTTTTTGCTCTATTACTTGTTTTGGCAGTATATTTTTATATATATTTTTATAACAATATTTTCAATATTTTTGTCAATGTCTTTCTATAAACAAAGTAAAAAAAAAAAACTATGACTTTCTCATATATGAACAGTGCCTTATAATGCAGCTAAAGAAGCCAGGAACCTTGTGGAGTAATACTGTGTTTGGACAGTGCAGAGTTATAGCTACTGGTCTTACTAGAAAATTATGATAGTTTCCATAATTCCCTGAAGGATACTCCTGAGGGAGTATCCTATCCAACAGTAAAGCATCAGTACTAGATGGGAGTGACACTTCAAGTGCAATCCGGCAACCGACGCCACAAGTTTCTGTTGCTTTGATGAGAAGCGAGGAGCGGTGTGATCATTAGTGATGCTTGTGGGGCTGGGATGGCTGGCTCCATGTCTGTGCTTCCTTTTCCTTGTCTGCATGAGCCAAGAGCTCAGCTTGTTGTTCCTTGGAATACAAAGTTTCCATCTGGACTGCATCATCAGATTCAATTACTGAGCACAAAGCCCAGAGCAGCCCCGAACCCAAAGCATTCAATAACAGCTCGAAGATTTTGTAAATAGCTTACAAACCGTTTTGATTAAAAATTATCCGCTGATGGGTTTCTATTTATTTTTCTATGACATTTGCTGCTTTTGATTAATGGTGGACATGGGAAAAAATATAAAGAGCCGAATATAAATACAGTTTTGTTGAATTAAAACTGGCCCTTGCATTAACCTTTGACCTGTTAATATGTCTAAAATCTATTTTCAAAACATAGAAACCCATTTAAAGTTAGTGGAAAATAAAGCACGGTTTGTTAGATGGTTTTTGGTTGATTTCTTTTTTTCAGCATAATTATTATGCTTTTTTCAGCATAATAATAATAATAATAATAATAATGTACAAGTACGGCAAATGTCCGTCAGAGGCAGCAATTCCTACCCAGTTAAATGGCAGGGCCTGTATTCCTGGAATAGTTTCTAATAAAATCAATCAACTTAGAACTTATTGTTTATTAAACCATTGCTTTATGATAATAGGGAGAAACAGAATATATGACTTATCGTAATGATTATAACTAGTTTTTAGTTTACCCTGTTTAGTTGAACAAAGTATATTGCGGCATAATCTTGCAGGAATTCAAGAAAAACACAAGACGATATAAAGGCCACTGAAAATGCCTCCTTTTTAAATTGTATAGACATGTGCTGCCCCTTAGTGGAAAGCCATTCAATTACACAGTCAAGTGATCCTAACTAGTAAATGAAATTGAATAAAGTCCTTCTGGAGACCTGATGACAGAGGGGAGGAGAGGCAATGAAGAAATGCTCTCAGAAGTCATCAGGTTTATGTTTGCCCTCTGCTGGTACAAACACCAAATTACATGGTTATAAAAATACATAGAAAACACAGAATTTTTTAATAAACAAACAACCAAAAAAAGCCATTGAAGAGCAATTAAGGTTTACTGTAAACATTAATTGTTTGCTAATGCAAAAATAACTTGCAGGAAAGTTTATTATATAAGTATATTTAAGTGTAAGTAATTATCACATAACTCTGACCAAAGGGAAGTATTTGATCTGAATCTGAATTATATCCAGGAACAATTCCTGACAACAGACTCCAGATCTATCTTTACTGCATGTGAACTCTCCATGAGTTTGAGCCTGAATGACAGCGATCCTCAATTATATCACCGCAGCACTGATAAGAGAGCCAACATTGCTCCCCATAAATGAAATCTCAGACCATATCTCACCCACTGGTACATGATGTATTATGAAATACAGTGGCAACCATGCAAGCTGGGTAGGGACCGTGTTGGCAATGGCAGCGTGCTGCGGGGAATGTGTGACAACAGGGAGCAGATAACAGGGAATGCAACGCAGTCTGGATTTAGAGTCTGTCTAATATGAGGGCGGAAGGTGGAGAACAACTCAAATATTTAGTAACTACAGAGGTTTTGGGAAGAGAAGGGTTTGGCAGTGTGCGCAGGAAATAAAACTTTCCTTCTTTTGTCTGTTCTTACAAGCCAAGCCTTAGGTTTAATAATTAATTTGCTCTTTTTCTACAGCTTAATTCTAGCAGTGAAGGCAGTGGAGGTGAGGTCTTCACCCCACCAAGAGTCAATTTAAAAAAAACAAGATTTATTTTATTAACTTTCAAATGTTTTTGCTATTATTTACCATGATTATTTGTAAATTACTGTCACAACTAATATACATTTAGTATGTATATTAAGTTATAATTCTGATTAAAAATTTAGCAACATCCTTTTGTTTGTTATACCAAACAGAGTTTCTGGCCCCAACAAGTGACCAAAGCATAATGGACACTAAGGCATAGGTAAAAAGATTACTGTAAATTTCTGTCTAGGCAGGAACAATGATATGGGATATGGGAGTTGTTCATGTGGCGTTGTTTTTGTTTATTTTAAGACAGGCTGTCAAGCCCGTTCTACACAAACTTTGTCGAACTGAGGGATAGGAATAAAACAATAGAATGGAACCACTACAAAACAAAACCCGGTTAAAGAGAATATCTTGCATTAAAAAAATTTCCTTTTGTTCTACGGCACTGACAAAAACAGGTTGAGAGGGGTACTGAGAGGAAGAAAAACTGTTGCCTCTCTGCGTGACTGAACTTACTGCATGCAAAATATGAAGCATCTGCGTGCCCTCGCCTTGGGTAAGAGGCACGATTCAGAAGCAGGAGTTAGTGTCCTTACAAGTCTTTATTGGTTTTCATGGAGGAAAAGGTATGAAATATACAAACACTAAAGAAAGTGAGACTTCACTGCAGCCGAGCCTCCAGCAAACTGTACTAGGAAGTTTTTTTTACAACAGACAAAATGAAGAAAAAAGCCCGAAGGCTTGGTTACCACATCCAGAACAGCCCTGCAACAATGAACTATAGGGTAATAGAGTAAGGGACACTTTATATATGTCCCTTTATACACTTTATATATATATATATATATATATATGTATATGTATATATATACATACATACATATACACGGTTAACAAACCAAGGTCCTACCTCATCTGTCACCTGCCACTTTATTACGCTGCCACTTTAAAACGGGAGATGATGCAATGCTTTTAAAATGTTGAAACGCTTTTAAAATGTTTGAAATGCCACCCTTACCTGCCCACTGTACATATATTTAAACCTTTTTTGAGTCTTATTTTTCATCACCGTTCTTATTTTATTTTATTTTTGAAATCTGTACCAAATGGTGCTTTGTGGCTCGGGGAGCCCCCCCCAATTTCGTTGTACCCCCCAAGGTGCAATGACAATAAAGGACTATTCTATTCTATTCTATTCTATTCTATAAAAAAAAATACAAGAACATACTTACAATTTAGACATGACCACAGTATCTAATCATCAAGGGAATGTTATATAAAACACGAATCAGGAAACATTTTACAGTACAGTCTCCAGTGTCTGTGCATGAACACGACCAATCTCATCTCTCTATATTACTTCCTTTTTCAGCCATTGTCCTCACCTCTACCAACTGGAAACTCGTCTTGACAGCAGCGTGTGTTTGCCTATGCTGCGCTGCAGTTAGCGGTCTGCATACTGAATAGGTTCATACAATTTTTCTATAAAGGCTCCTTGGCAGAAACAGGCATGAATTATACATGTATTTGGAGATCAATGTGAATATGTGCATGGAGTAGGAAAGAGGGTAATAAATAAACAAAGTAGGGAAGGTTTGAGGTCTGCTCTGTTAAATTAGCTGTCAATTATGTAGGTCTCCGTATTCACTCACTGCTTTGCCTGCCTCGGTCGCCCTCTGTCAACTGTACTTGTTGAATTTGGATGCACTGTTTGTTCCCACCCACTTCCGCTCTCGTTTAGTCCCTCTGATTGCAATCGGCGCTCCAGTCCTTCTCAGGCGCATACGCTAACAGCAATCAGCCCATGCCACCAGGTCACAGCTGAGGCGTGAATTCATAAGAAATAAGTAAAATGGCGAAGATGTGCGGGGTGTTCAAAAATGCATTCTGGGATTGGTTTGACTGTTGTCTCCTTTCATGGGAAAATAAGCTCTCATACGTAGAAACTTCTTTGTTCATTACTATCACAGCAATCAATTATTAGGTACTACTGTATAACAAGAATTGCGACACTTTGTAAGGTAACATATTTTCTAGTCGATGCACAATGGTTCCTTTAAGCTCTTACATAAGGGGAGCAAAAGAATTATTTTCCGAACTATAAGTCGCACTTTTTTTTCATCCTGGCTAGCGACTTATATGTCAAAATATATCATCTTTGTTTTTTTCTACGCTGACAACCACTAGAGGGCACCCTTGGCTTATGTACCAGCATCTTCTTATCCTGCATGAATTAAAATGTACATTTTTGTTATATAACATTGACAGCCATCAGAGGACACTATAGTGGTTGGTGCAACTTGTACTTTTGAGCGACATATAAATGTTTTTCTTTTGTTTCCTTCTTCATTTGGCTTCTGCTGCCTATAGTCTGCTGATTACAATCGTCTGAAACTAAACTTGCAAAAAGCGCTTTAAGTTGGATTGTCAAAATTTGACATTGAATGGCTGATGTGTGGCACAAAAATATGCAAAATAAAAATCCTCAAAAAAAAATACAACTTTCCTGTACCCACACCAACAAAGAAGCTTAGAAATAATAGTGAGCTCGCCTCTTCAAACCCTCCTCATCCACTTAATGAAATATCACTCTGGTAACAGTCAATGAGCAGTGCATTGTTCACTGCAAAAAAGTCAATAGTGGAAAAGGGCAGCACTGAAAAGAAAATATAACTGAGTCAATTATTTTGACCGGTGCTCGGAAAAATTAGCGTCACTCAAAATTACCCTTGATGTGAAGACCTGGTAGCGCTGGTGTTTGGTTGGTATGCGCTAAGGGGAGTGTGTTATCAAATGCCGAGGCATTTCAAATGCCTTTTTCCTGAGTTTTGATGAGCAATTTGACCCTGCTAGATGGACCTGGCTTTCACAGCGTCTGTGAGTGACTGCAGGGGAGGGTTGACATTCTGGATTCTTCAGGAGCAGCTTCTCTCAGCAGGGATCAGGCTTCTGCCAGAACAGATTACACCGGGGATACTGACACCTTCTATGGAGCGAGTTGAAAGGTGATTTTTCACAGAGGCGCCGATGCACCGCAGTGTGTACTGATAATACGTATTAGAGATGGAGTTAAAGTGTGGGAAGAGTTTTGCTTAAACAAAATAAAGTGGGGGAGCATGAAAAAATAATCCCTCAGTCATTTTTAATAGGCTACGGAAATATAGGGGTGTGTTGAACCGCAGTCAGGATTTATTGGATATGTTTTTCTTCAGCTTGGCAGCGTCAATAACAAATCAGTATAAAAGATCAGGTGGACATAGATCTTAAACACATTAATCGGTGTCATGTGCTCTAATTCTTTACATCTTAATACCAATTTTTGGGCAGTGGTGGCCTGCTGGACCAGACTGGGGTAGGGAAGGTCTCTGGTTCAAATTCCACATTATTACTTACGTGCACTGTAGATGGCACTGTCCCCACAAACTGCTCCCCAGGCGTCAGAGCTGCCCACTTAGGTGAAAGATCACATCTGGTTTTGTGTACCACAATGACATAATGACAAGGAGTTTGCTGTACTTCCTTATTTTTTTTTTTTACATTTTGTTTCAACAATTTTATGACAATGTTAGTGTATATCAGAGTGGATTTTTTTGTGAAATTTCAATGTGTAACAAAAATATATTCAGTGATATTGTGCAAATTTTAAAAAAATGGTATGTGTAAATCAATAGCATTTTGTTGTATCATTACACAACTTATCATACTCTGGCTCTATCTGGTGGTGCATGGTAATATAATTTTTTTTTAAACTGAATTGTATGGAAATTTTATGCAGTCCATTTTGATATATCTGGAGAAAGTAATGTTAAGAAACCAAAGTAAACATCAGGATTTCTTGTGACAGCCTTTGGCTTTAACATTCCCATTTTTTACACAATCGTGATGCACTGTCGGCAAACCTCCCAGTAATTAGTCAAAGTGTAAACAAACAGTTTGGGGGTTTGTTTGGAGCATCGTGAATAGGAGAAAATCTGTGTTCTAAGATTCTCCCACTGTACAAGCACAAAAAAAAAAAAACTGGCAACACTGTGAGTCCTATAGGTTAACCTTGACCAAAGCAGAAAATCTTCCTGTACTACAGTGCATCAGGACATGTCAGCACCCTGTCTGTCACTCTCTTTTTCTTTCTGCTCCAGGGCTCGGTATGCAGAAGATCATCAAAGCTCAGCTTTCTAAGACAGTCTCACTGCTGTCCTGCAGAACTCCCCTTTCACTCCTGCTGCTGTCCTTTTGTCACACATCACACAGCCTGACATTTGACTCTGATTCCACTTCTGTTCCGGCAAATAAAATGATGGCTGACAGATGGACGGAAAAAAGAAGTGAAAAAAAAACAAAAAAACGTACAGTGATGCTATGCCATTTCTTTATGCTATGTCATGACATACCCTAGTATTATATACTAGAGAGGTAAAATAATCCCAACTACAGTATGAAAACTCTGGATTAGATGTGTATAAGAGACAGCTTCAGGAGCAGCTTGACGGAAAAAAGAAGTGAAAAAAAAACAAAAAAACGTACAGTGATGCTATGCCATTTCTTTATGCTATGTCATGACATACCCTAGTATTATATACTAGAGAGGTAAAATAATCCCAACTACAGTATGAAAACTCTGGATTCCTAATGGGGAATGCAAAACATAATTTTATAAATATATTAATATATACAGGATATATACCACATATATAAGATACCACATATATAAATATATACATAAATGTATACAAAGATGTATATATTATATTGTGTATATATTTAAACATTTATAAAATAATGTTTTGCATAATATAATACCATATACATGTGTTATTTTGTTTTGCAAAACATAATTTGTTACATTAATGTGTCATTATACATGTTGGTATATATATTGTTTATATATGTATACATTTATAAAATTATGTTTTGCATAACATAATAATACATATATCTGTGTGTATATATAAATAGATGTAAATATTTATATAAATATAAATCATAATGAGTAATAATAACATAAGAATAAAATGTTGTATTAAATATGAAATATGGAATAATTTTCCATATGTTATAATGTTGTGTGTAAACTTCCAAAATATCTACATAGAAAAAAATAAAATAAAATATTAAAGGTCACCTTTTCAGTGGTGGCCTAGTGGTTAGGAACTGCACTGGGACTGGAGGGTTCTAGGTTTGAATCCACCAACTCCCCAGTTTCCACTGAGCATGGCACCATTTCCACTCACTGCTCCCCAGGCACTCAAAGCTGCTCACGATTTACTGTTCACTTTGGTGATGGGCAGTGGTGTGGATCACATTGTCTCAATGATAAGGCAAAAATAAAAAAAAAAATGTTTTGTTCACACACCCAACACTAAATAACTGTGATTAACGTTGAATATTAAAAAAAAAAAAAAACAACAACTTGCCAACACCTGTGATATTTCCATATCACTTGCTCAAAAGTCAAAAGCCATCAGAAAAGGTCATATATAGATCTTCGTCACAGGTTGGACAGGCAGTAGGAATACAAGATAATTAAACCAGGTGTGCATTTGTTTGTGTGTATGTGTGTGTTGATGCAGAGAAGGCGACACAGTAATCAAAGCAGGTGACTGATAAAGTAAAATGTCTAAGGTAAGACAGCAGGAGATAAGACAGACAGCACACCTGCCAACTGGAATGCCGTGATCCCTTGACCGCGCTGCTAATGAATGGAGAGCTCAAATGCATCCAATTAGTAATAGTCCTCGTTAAGCTGGCCACTTAACACATGCTGTGTCAGGACGGATCAGCTTTTCATGGCTGCTCTGAGGGTTATTGATATGACTGCTGACAAGTGCATTAAGACAGAGAGTGGAGGCTGGGGCGGTGGGAAGGTTGGAGTCTCATCCCTTGCCGTCCAACTACTCCCTTAAGGATAACAGCTATATCTTTTTTGGACGGTAACAGTGTAGAGGTCAGACACTGTCTCTGCTTTCTGTTGGTTAGTTTGGTTTTCGAGCTTCTCCGAACTTTTTTTTTATGCTTTTGAGAGAAAAAGGATTGAATGGGAGACAGGTAGGTGGTGGAGCAGAGCAGTGATTCCAGATGAAGCTGTGAACTGCTGCAGAGCAGCAAATCCACAAGAGAAGAGAAGAGAAGAGAAGAGAAGAGAAGAGAAGAGAAGAGAAGAGAAGAGAAGAGAAGAGAAGAGAAGAGAAGAGAAGAGAAGAGAAGAGAAGCAGCGGTGAGGTGCCTTATGGGAGGAAGACACATGTTATCCCACAGGGAGTGGAGGGACAGGTCCAGACAGCCCTTCTGATTGACTGACACAGTTTCAGACTGTCACTTACACTCGTCAGCAGTGACTGGACAGTGCCCCAATGACGCCAAGGGCAGTAGAAGATAACACCAAATATGGACATATTATCCGTCACCAGTCTCACCAGTAGAATTCTCAATTGATACAAACACATGTATACACACACACAAACACACACACATATATATATACATACACACACACACACACACATATGTATATATGTACATATATGTACATACATAGGTATATAAAAAATAAATATATACATACTTATATAAACATATGTATATATGTATTAATATATGTTTTATATATACTCTCAGCTTTATCCGTGCACATTCATTGGACATTAAATATATATATATATATATATGACTAAGTTCTGCCCTCCATCATCTCACACAAGGTGTTCAAAAACCTACTTTTTAAAAGTTCTGTTATCAGATCTGTATTTCTTTTCCAGGCCACAGTTAATGATTTGATTTGGAGGTAAAAACATCTTAATTTGAGCCCGCACCTCTTCTTCAACTAGCAGTAAAATCACTATTATTAATTACGGCCTCTGCTGGTGGATCAAATTAAACCCTGAAAGCAGAAGCTGAATGACTCACCAGATTGGCAATGTCAAAGATGTTGCCAAAAAAAAAAAATGTTTAACTCTACTCTGGTAGCGCCTGAGCGCTTTGACGTGAAAGCAATGCCCTCTAGCGATACACATCCGGAATGACTCTCAACTGCTTTTATCTAAGTCTTTACCGCCATCTCGAGGCAGGTAGTAGTACTCAATATTTTTACAAACTAAGATGTTCATCTCACAGATCAAAGTCGAGGACTGAAAGAAAGGTTCACATGTGCGGATTGTAAACATTAAACACGTTATTTGTTTCTTGTAAACAGGGAGCGCAGGACGAATCTACTGTAACCCTTTGGTTGAAGACTGATGGTATATGTTGAATATTTTTTCTTCACCATGCTTTTATTCCTCAGTGTTTCTTCAATACATCAGTAAAAATACGTGTTGCCAACCATATATTTATAGAATAACCATTATTAAAGTTTCACTAATAATAAAAGCTTTATATGATCAAGTAAAACCAACAGAATATGCTAGAAAAAACGTGTGAAGTGTTGCACTGTATGAAAATGATCACTCTCCCTAAAAATATAAGACTGAATCACATAGTCCCTCAAAGGACCTTTGGTTTATTACTGGTTTATTAGAATTTTTAACGTCTTCTTCTTTATGAAACAATGAGTGAAATGAGTCCCAGCTCTCCTCTTTTCAAACTTTTGTGTAACATATAATAAAATCCAGCTCTTTCAGTCTATTCAGCGTTTCTGAAAGGTCTCTTAATTCACAAAAACCTGCGTGTGTTTGCTTTTTGCAAGCAAGTAAAGAAAATTTATAATAGGTATATATTAAAACAGGAAACAGGAAGTAAAGGATAGTTACTTGAGATTTGTAAGAGTTATTTGTTTTATTTGCTTAATTTGTTTAGTAAACACACATTTATTTATTTTTTTTTTGTTAATTTGTTATTTTGCTTTAGACTGATAAGCCAGGTATATGCTGCATAATTGTATCCATTTGTGGTAGTCATCTGCTCCTCACACTGCACTAGTGAGGTTGTCAGTTCAAAGATCAGGACTGTTCTCACTCAGTGCAATCAGATGATGGCGTGTGATTGGACCGCTCACCCTGTCAGAACATACAAGACACTTCTGAGTCTTGTAGCCAGAATGATATTTTGCTGCCAAATGTATTAATGCAATATAATATAATGTAAATTAAGACAAGGAGCAGTAAGAAGAAGCAGTCAGTAGTGTGAGATGCATGGAGGCTCACATTTTCTCTCAGAGACATGATGACAATAATGTTAAGCAAACAAAAACTAAACTTCCTCTAGATTTGTGCCATTCTGTGTAGAGACTCAGAGGGGAAAAGTAGACGACAATGAAGTGCACGGCCAAGAAAATGTCTTGGCAGACGTGGTCAGCCTGGACTGTCAAACGTGCCATGCTGCCCCCTGTTGTTGACGTGTTTTCTCCTCTGTAGCCATGTTTGCACATAAATTGGAAGGATTTCAAACAATTTTTTACCCGATACCTCGTAACCCCATTAAAAAAATGGTTGCAAAATCATGGAAAAATCGTAGTTGTTAAGAACAACCCAGCATCTCGCCACAGTTTAATAATAAGGCAACCTATTAAATAAATAATGATAAATAACACTGTCAACAGTGTGGTTGACATTTGTGCCTCAAAGCTTGGAGGAACGTGATCACTTCTTGAAGCCCGCTCGCTTCCAGAAGTACTAAACTCCAATTTGCAAATTAAAAGGCTTTGCTCGGAAGCGATCTGAGAATGATATGCATCAGTGTGGCCTGTGGGGAGTTACAGTGCGGAAATATTCAGTTTGCATGAGATGGAGACAATTGAACAAAACAGACTAATTAATGTGTGTGTTTTACATATATTCATTTCCGAATCAAATATTAATAGGAATAAATGTATTTGTTTTGCAAATGAGCGCAAGGCTATCAAATATTTCAGACACACCTCATTAAAGATACAGAGCCCAGAGTGAGCATGCATTTTTAAAGGCCCGCGATTCACAATGGCTTTATCAGAGAGTCTGCTTCCTGCTAATGTGGCCTAGATTAGCTTAGTCTTGTTTAAGATCAAGATCTTCTCCTTGAGAAGTAATACATCTTAAAGACAACATGTATCAGGATAAAACATGCACTTTTTTCAGTGCAAAATAAGTGCTAAGAACAGGGGTTTCAAACTAGTGGCCCGTGGGCCATTTGCAGCCCCCACCTTGATGTGAATTTTATGATAATATTTTATAGATTTATTTTCCCACAAAACTCTGATCCCCATTCTCCTTCTAGTCCACTGTTGTATTACACTAATCTATGGGAAACTACTTTTTTTTTATCTATCTTTTTCTTTAACGCTGAAAGCTGATGATAGAGTGGGTGGTGGCCATCAACTTATTTGTGTTTGAGAACCCTGGCTTAGAATTTAACATTTACGACAAAGTCAACTGTCTTTTTGTTGATTCCGAAGACTTTAATGTGCCCTATTCTAGTCATCGCCATATCATATAAACATTTTATGGCTCATTTGAGTTTAATTCTCTCATTACTGTAGATATAAAGCTCCAGTTTTTTAAAAACATAATTTTAAAACAGAAGATCATCAGTGCCTGTTTGTGACCAGATGGTTGATGATCTCAAGTTTAATGTTTCACCAATGTACGTCTACTGTTTTATCAACACATGATAGATGGAGAAAGATTTCAGTCCAAACTGAAGAAATAACGGCAATGATATAAAGGTAGTTCTGTTTTGTTAACTTAACTTTATTTTTTTTTTAGGTCCTTAAATGTTGGAATAAAAATGGAAGGGACGAGAGAGAGAGAGACAGAGCAATTCTGCTTGTTGTGCAAGACATTCCCCTATAAACAGGAGCTTTCTAGACTTTTACCTCAATGTAACAAGACAACCAAATGACACAGCATCTTATCAATGACTCTAGACCAGGCCTGGGCAATTATTTTGACTTGCAGGCCACAGGTGGTACTTAAATTTGAGTCACGGGCCAGATCAGGATCAGAAAGATTGAGTTTTTGCGTAAACTCAAATAAATGATGAGTAAAGTATTGAACAAAGGCGAAATGTTCAAATGCTTTAAGCCTCTTTAGACTATCTATTTGGGGAATTGCTAGCTTTGCAGGGGAAAAAGTAGAAGGATAATGATAATATAAATTAAAAGTATAATTTGGGCAAGTTTGGCAGGGCAGATTAAAACATCAAACAGGCGCATCCGGCCCCCGGGCCTTAGTTTGCCTGTCTAGATGGAGTTGGAAACCATTGACGGCAAACAACACGAATTATTTAATTCTGAAGTTCTTCTCTACGACTGGTTGCTGCATTATTGAAGAAAGAAGTACCATGGTGTACCAGGTCACAAAATCCAAAGGATTCAGATCTGATTTTAGGATTTGCAACCGTGATACAGCACGAGCAGGATTTCATTGTGGATTTTAGAACACCAAGAAGAAAAGGAAGCAGTGGAGTGTTGTTAGTAGTGGGGGGAAAAAAAATCCAACTCAATGTATTCTGACTGAACGCTTACGGTAAAGTTCAACCTCAGTTCAAGTCGGAAGTGGAGGTCATCAGTGACCAGAGACAACATCTTACAAATCTCAAGAAGTGCGATGGTCCTTGGACCTAAACATGAATGAATCCACTAAGTTTTCTACGCAAATGTACTATGCACCAGGGGTTGTACATAAACGAAACATTAGACTTTCAAAGGCAAGAGGAAGATCTGAATCATCCTGACTATGAGTCACAGACTACACAGGACAACGCACTTAACTAGTTACTGGCAACAGCATTAAGAAACCTAGATACACCAGACCTTGAACTCAATATATAATAATATGTTTTGTACATTCAAACACACATACAGGAAGGCTGTGGTCTAAGGAACCACAGCATTGGCAAGAGTAAAAGAATAATGACGCGCCTTACTTTGCTGAAGATCTTCAGGATGACAAACAGGAAAATTATATCCCAGATAAGTCGTTCCGAGTTCTGAAGTTCAAGAATAAATAATACATTTGCAAAATATTTTCTTTTATTTAAAGAGAAAATGGGAATTTCGCTATACAAAGGCTCACCTTGTTTTTCACTGTTCTTTTCAGTATCCCACACATATATTGGGATATATGTCAAGTTAAATAAAAATAAAGTTTAAGTTTAAATAACATTTCTTGAACACTTGTAAGCAGAAAAAAAAAGAGTACCATCGGTTGCTAACTGTCTTTATTGAAATGTGTTTTCTTTGGTAATAGTTTTAAAATGTTTACTTTATCTCTAGGTTCAGTGTGAGTTTTTCAGTTAAACTACGGCGCGGAGTTAAACTGCCAAAAAGAGTCAATAAACACGTAAAAGTGGTTAAGTTGCTCATCAGGGATGATTGGGGACAGTCGTGTGATTTAAAGCGCCTGTCCGTTTCTGACGTCACAGGCGCATACGTGACGTTAAACTGAAGTTGAAGTATCTAACAACAATTTTTTTAGATATTAATTTTAATAATAACTTAATATCAAACTACATCGATACACTCTAAATGTGTTTACACACGTCAGTGTTTTTAAAAGGTAAACCTTTGTGTATTGTATGTTGCTACGCAACCTTGACGGCACCACGCGCAGGCGCAGACAAATAGAACATGAATTGATTTTCGTAATCTTTTTAATTTACATTTAAATACCAAATAAAGAACTATTCTGTATATTTCGGGGTGGGTAGCAGCCGTGATAATAACGTATAACCCATTTTAAAGCTACGTTAAAGCAGTTTTAATCGGAAAATGTGAATTTCATTCTATTGCTTTATTTATCATCTTTATTTTAAAAGTCATTGCGTTTTCAGCAAATTTCCCAATAGATATGATTTTTTAAACCATATTAATGACCACGTACTGAGTCACCCTTTCACAGCGCCGCTGTAGTCCTAACGCTACAGTGACACCTACTGGTAAGGAAGCTGTAAGTACGACCACTGTATTAAAAAAAATCCCAAAATGTTAAGAGCTGTAACCAGCCGAAACGTTTATTAAATGTATGTATGCTGCCGTTGGTTAGATGATGTAAATCAATTGCCAGATGGTATTTCACGTTCTTACAAATGAGATGAGTTTGTCTTATTGCAACATACAATTGTTAATGATCGACTTTGTTCCGGAGACGCTACCATATTGGGGACATTCCGCCCCGGTGTGAGAACTTGGTTTTCGCCAATCTGAACAGCAGAGGGAGCCATTTCAGTTAGTGCAGGTTACACTATGTGTCGTGATTACCAGTAGTGACTGTGAGTCATTTCTCAGTACCAGTGTGTCCTGTGCCTTCCACGTGGTGCTGACTCACTCTCCGCTGGGGAAAGGACATGTAGAGCAGCATTCGACAGACATGCCAAACAAGCACCGAGTGTCTGGGAAACACTGAGGACCAGAGTGTGAGATGACAGCTCTGAATTTTTTTTTTTTTTTATTGTGAAGAACCAGGTGCTTGAGAAAAGGTCACACACGCAAAATAAAATAAAATAAAAGCAGAAAAACTACAGAATTTGTGAAACGAGACAGAAAAGTGAAATGCTTTTTATTCAATTTATTTATCTTGTAAGAACCAATACGAATTGGGGATGTTTTCAAAATGGGTACAATAATAAAAAACAATGACCATTTTCATTCTTTCTTCACTGTCTTTCAGATTTAATCTTAGGCTCTGCGTGTTAGTTAAATATGCATATTTAAGGGAAATCCTATAGTAGCCCCGTCACAGAGAATGAATGCAAACAGGAGCAGTACCTGATGTAGAATTACATTTGTCATTTCCTGGTGAGCTTTCTGAGAGTGTGTGTGTGTGTGTTGTGTATGTGCAAGTGTGTCGGACGCTCAGCAGGGTTCGGTGGGCATATTTGAGGTGGACTGATTATTGCACTCCAACAAAATTAAAGAAAATGGCTCTCAATAATAATTAAAAAAGAAATCTATAAAAAGAAAACTATGGGATGACAAAGTGTCCTTGCCCCTGCCAAACTCTCACACATAACATACCTTGTGAATAAATATTGCAGACAAACTTAGTGAACCCCAAAACTTTAAGTGACTTACAACGTGAAGGGTTAAAGGAGACATTACTGCATTTATCGGGTGAACCTTTGACTTTCTGTGCAAGAGAAATAAAAGGAAAATTAAAAAAAAAGAAACAAAATAAACCCAATACCAATATGGACAATCACAATGTGTTTAGATAAGACTAAAAATGCTTTTAAAAAGGTACAATATTCTGGCCTAATCATTATTCAATGGAAATATAAATGAGAACTTTTTTTATCACCACTGTTTGTGTAAAAATAAAAATTCACAATGTTGATATCCCATGATTATAACTGAAAAAAACAGGATGGACTCAAGTTAAAAAAAAAAAGAATCTGGCCCGTTGATGTACAGTGTACCCGGGAGGCGGGCCTATCTGTGTGCTTTGACCTTCCATTCATTGGTTCAGCTGGTGGATGCCCAGATCTGGATTCAATCATTACATGACTCGCTTGCTCTCTGATCAATTAACCATGACTCAGTGTTTACAAATCATCACAATAATTACTAATAGCACTCTCTTCATTTTTTTAATGCATCTCCCCTTTGTCGGAAGATTCCCCCATACTTGATGCACATAAGAATGATGCACAGAAGGGCAGGCCTACTGCACGCAGCAGTTGTGGCCGTTGGTATCCTTGAACCGCAGACGCATTTTGGGTCTGTATTTCTCGAGGTAAAGGAGCTGTTTGGAGTTGAAGGCTCCACGTCTCTTCCTGCAAATAGTTGAGGGATAACGGGAAATTAAAATCAAAGAAATCAAGGTGCATTATTCAAAAGTGAATAACACAATCACCATGTTACGTTAAAGCCATATTGATACATATATGAAATATTCTTATCTTGAAGCTCCCTGTATGATGGAATTACAGTACACAATTGTGAAATCTAGGATATAATACTACACTATGTGATGTCTTCAAACCTATAGAAACAGCAGGGATGATACTTACTGCCTTATGAACTGCACAGCGTCTTCATACTTCATTCCACACTCAATAAGGGCTAAGGCCACCAAGACTGGAGCTCTAAGATGTGCAGATGTCCAGTCCCACCAGGACCAAGAAGACAGTAAAAGAGCCAGAGACAAGGGAGAAAGAGAAGACAAGATATAAGGCCAGGTTTCTCAAGGTTCCATAGTGATACTGTAAAGGCAGGGAGGGGGCGCAGGTGCAGAGGGGGGCTGCCTTAACCTGGGAAACAGGCCTGGGAAATCAGCAGGGGTGCAAGAGTTCATGGCTTCCACCCCGCTGTGGCACAGCGGTCACACCCTGGGCCTCACACACACACAACTCTGATAAGTTTAGGTAAGACAACCTTCTCCGTTATCACAAGAAGAGATAGGGTGGGTAAAAATAAATAAATTGTAATAATGTTGTACAGACTTGGTGCTGACAGAGCTTTTTGTTCACAACTCTCACACCTGATTCTCGAGGCCAAGTGAGGAACAAAGGACAGAAAGAAAAGAAAACTCACATAGAATGGACTAAGGGAGGAGAGCCCCAAGAAAGACTATGGCTGTTATGCCGGTTTGTGGAGTCAAAAGTAAAGTAGATTTGACCATCAGTGGATGAATGTACAATTGTCTCATTAATCAACAGTGCACCTTAAAATGCAGTACGCATTATTTGTGTATTCTGGTTGCATTTAATAAAATGTTGGTTAGCTACAATTGATTGCCTAATGCACTCAAACTCAGCTCTAGCCCACTAGGGGCCCCGGTCAAAATTTTATCTGCTGTGGAAACTGATAGGGTGGGTTCCGCAGCTATATCTTGCTAGGAGCCCCAAGTGCATTTAATATATAGAAAAGGGGAAATATTTACGACTTATTTTTCAATAAATATTCAGTGTGGCGCGTAACTTCAGGCTTGTTTTTTTTTTAATTCTGGCCTAACGTGAAATTAAGTTTGACGCCCCTGGCCTAATGGATTGTTGAAGTGTTACAGCTGAGTAATAGTGTGAAGTTGAAGTTATACATACTGTGCTTGAATGTAATGTTGTGTTGACAATAAAGACGAGAAAAGAGGAGTGAACTGAAAGTGTATTGTTTTGTATTTTATGTGCTACAACTGAGCAGTGTTGAAAGTTGTTCTGACCAAGTTTAATTAAGTTCTACTTATCTGACTATTTTTGTTGTGTTGCTAAATGTACTGGTCTGAAAAAATAGGGTAGGTAGAATTCAAACATTTTTTGTCACATTCAATGAAATAAAAAAAGAAAAAACAATAGTCTCTCACCGGCCAAGTCCTGCCACACAATGCACAGCGATGCAGCATCCAGGCTCCTCTCGAAACTTGGTGTTCAGCAGCTTAAGCCAGTCGTCCACTATCTGCGTAGGAGGAGGGGCGCCATCATCGAAAGGCCAGTCCTACAATAGAAGAGGAGAGACCCAAGTTAGCTGAGAAGAGCGAATAGAAGGTGCCACACTACTGGCGTACAATTATGTGCATGGCCTCTTACCAGGACTTGGATTCCCTCCTTCTCAACTGGAGCCTTATCGTAGGTGGAATCGCATACTCTCACCAATGTGTTCACTTCAAACTTTTTCAGTTCCTGACAAACATAAAACAAACCAACAAGACTTGATTCTAATCTGAAATTGCCAATGCCAATGGGCGAAAAGATCAAAAGAAAAAAATGAAGGCGTACCTCTGTGAACTTGTTGAGTGTGGCATTGGTAGGATTGTGGGTGATGAGGAACCTCATGCACTCGTAGGCAATCTCAACTGCTGCGGGGCGGTTCATGTTGGCGAGACGGCTTTAAAAAAAACAATTACAATACAATACTCTTATAAAACAAAAGAGACTTTTGGCTCAGAGGTCAGCAAAGATTGCAATGACTTTTCTGTTCGAGAAATGGGAAGAATAAATAAAAATGTGGGGAGATGGATCACGGGGTGTTCAACTATAGGATGATGTACACAATGGGATGACAAAAAAAGGATAAACTTGTCCACAACCTTTCAGGTGAAAAAAAAATATATAAAAGCAAAAAAAATTAAAAGGGTTGAAAGAAAAATAAACAAAAACAAAGCATGGAAATATTATCCAAGAGTCATCCAATCAGTTTACCCCATTCAGGAGAGCTGTGTGTGATTGGCTGTTTGAGGAGAAAGTAGAGAGCAAAGCTTTTTCGTATTGGTTGGGGATAGGGCAGGGCAGTCTGGCCAAGGACTACGCAATTTCCCAGGAGGCCTTTGGAAAAGTCTGCAGTTCCTAGAGCGCTGGCAGTCAGGGGGGTTTCTGGGTAGCGTAGTCCCTCGGGGGGTGGCCAATTCACTTCTCCGCTGAGGTGAGGTGCTGTGCCTGGCAAAATTCTCCACTCAAACACGCCATATAGGTACGGCTCAAGTCAACAAAGAAACCCTATGAGGAAAAGAGAGAAAAAAAAGACGCATTATTCAGGTGCAACAAAAACATACATTAAACAAATTGTGGAATCCAAAAAATTCCCAGGTTTAGCTAAGATTATTTTCTGGCTACCATAAAAATTGATATTTGTTCCATTGAAAATTAGTAAGATCGACAATTTAAGATCATCCTCTCCAGGGAGCCTTTATATTGCTAAGAAATGACTACAAAAATCTATTCTTGCCATTGCCATGCCATATATTGGGGAAAAGCTCAGATTGCAAAGAGAAGGCGTTTAGTGGGCTGAATTATAATGCTAAATGGGCCGCATTTGGCCCTCAGGCCTTAGTTTGCTGATGCCTGGTTTAGCATTGACAAAGTCTTTGGGAACCTTCCTAGGACACTAGGCTACATTTGCAGCAACTGCTATCTCTTCAGGGTTAATCATTATGAATGCTCAAAGGTTCTCCTCTGGGGAAAAAAAAAAACATGGCGTCAGAAAAATTTATCAATACTGATACCATAGATTCTGGAGTGCTATATTACATATGGCACTCCGGAAGCTGATAAATGACCATGACTAAAATAAGCCTGTTATAATCGGACTACGTCAACCCTTTTGATTTGCCACCTGTCAACAAGGTGGAAACTAATAACATGCACAGTGTGGAGTGCGCAAACAAGCTCACAAGGGTGTCTTAGAGAACAGGTAATGTCTGGTCCGCAACCAGACAGAGAACAGTCAGTCCCACTGTGCCAAATCCCTGACAGTCCAAGCCTGACCGCCACAGACTGGCTGGAACCGTCTCAGAGCAACTTAAGAGAAAGGTTGGAGGCGGGTGCAGGGCTGGATGACGAGAGCTGGCCGTCACTCCGGACTGCGTACACAAGGTAGTGGGAGGTGAAAAAAAGGGAGAAAAGGGGCCTGGACTTTAGTAATGTAAGTAGTCACAGGCAGCAGTCACAAGGTGGGGATTACAGGGTGGGCAAATCTTCAAACAGCCCAAGTATTTCAGCCCCATGCCGCCTCTTTTCACCTCCTTGACACAGACACAGAACTCTCTGTACTCTCACTCTGCCCATTAAATAGTCACAATTTACTGAGGATACTTGACAGTATCTGAGTACACATTGTTTGTTTCGTCTTCCAAATGCACCTGCGTGATTGAAAATACACATTATAAGTAGAAAATGGAGATAGATTAAAAATGTACAACCATATGTCTGACTTGGGAAGCAAACTTTTTTTTCTTGTTTTCTGCCATGCACACAACCAACATAAAAGATGAATCAACCCACTCTTTTTGTCTGCCCTCTTCTTCATTTACGAGCCAACATTCTGAACACCCTTGATTTTTTTTTTTTCTTGTGTGATGACTGTGTCATCCTCCATGACGCCTTTAATTGCCACCTTTAGGCACTACTGAGCCAAACAGAGGACGTTGTGTGCACAGACTTGAAGTTCAGGAGCAGGGTTTAACCAGATTGGCAGTTTACTCTATTCAACTTCATCTAACCAACAAAAAGAAGCCATGTTAAGTGACAAGCTTTCTACTTATGAAGCTGCAAAGTGAAACTAAAATATTACAGCTGAACAAACACAGAAGCTCAAAAGCACAAGGGATACACAACAATACCTTATATTTATAAAAATGAAAACTGTCTAGACCAGTGGTGCCCAACCACTGGGCCCGGGACCAATAACAGTCCGTTGGTGAATTGGTGCCAGCCGCAGATAATGTTTCCTTTTGGCCCCATCCAGCTATTACTTACACTTGACCCGAACCCATATCAACAAAAGAACTGACCAATAGAATGGCTAGGATTTCATCATACAAAATGCAACTAAATGCAATTAGGAAATATTTTCTCGGTGAAGACAACAACAATAAACCCAATAATGACACAGAGTCATTGATACAGAAATCCTTGATGTGCGGATGCACAATTTAAACCGGGTAGGGAGATTTTATAGGTAGAAAAAAATTTCAGAACACCGGATATGTAATTCTATTAAGTATTTATATACTTATAAATTGTTTATCTGCCACAACTTAACGAAATCCATGAAATTAGTACGAGACATTTACCCAGTATGTGGCGCAAAAAAAAAGTTGGGAAACACTGGTCCAGACTGTGCAGGCTTTCTTGAATGCACTGAGATTCCATACAATCAGTATTACATACAACCCAGATTTTTTTTCTTAGATTAAATGTGAATAATGAGGAAGTTCACTGATGTCTGCACTGATCTGTAAGCAGGGTTGGCTGTAAGGTGCCGTATCTTCTTGCCCCAACATCTCCATACAACAAATAAATTTAGGTTTGTGAGCAGTGGCAAGGTTCCTGATTTTATTAAATGTCACCAATACAAATGGAATCTACGTCGGCCAAACTGATTCTTAGCAGTAGTTCATACATATGCTTAACTGTGTTAGAGAAGAAGATAGAGAATTGGGAAAAAACAAAGTCACCTGAAGTAAAATATCTGGAGACTTTGAGATAAACATTTTGTGGCTGTCAATTCTGACATGGAAATTGTCAGTCTGGTTATCAAAACACAACTTTTTAAAAAATTATTTCTACAATGTTATTCAAAGCAGTAACGACGTATCCTTTGAAATTTTCACTTCATCCATGCCAAGAACAAATTTGCCCCTTAATTTGATGGGCAACCAACACCCCACCGTCGGAAAAACATGCAAATCACTCCAAAATTTGCACATCGCCTCTGTATTTACGCGCTACTCAGACGCAGGAAGAACATATACAAATCTAGTCCATGTAGATGAATATAAAACCAGTTTGTGTAGTGAAACACAAATTTGACCCCACCCCTCCCCCATTGAAAAGTATAGCTGTCATCTCTATGTCAGAAAATAAACATTATCCTTGTGTTGTCTGCTCATCGTAATTGATCTCATTTTACTGCAAATCATGTCCCTCTGAAGGGATATCTATTGAATCTGTCAGCAAAACAACTAAAACATTCAATGCGCATAAATACACAAATTCAGCTGCCTCTTCTGTTACCCACGAGAAGGGTGGGTGTTTCTCACGTCCACACTGCCCTCTGTGATAAAAATGAATCTAGCATGAAAAAGAAAAACATAAATAGGGAACAAATGTTGAATTAAAATCCGATTTCAGAAGTTAAGGGTGCAGTTCTGCCGTTTGCAACAGTTTTTTTTGGGATATATCCGGCTTTCAATACAAGTACATGTGTTTAACTAGGAGAAAGGTCACAGTGTACTGACAGAAGGCCCACACAGTGGTCCAGAGAAAGCTCCCTCGGTGCCCTCTTCCCCATCACGTGGTCTAATGTTGGAATAGATCAGCGAGTACAGGGACAGTAAGCCAGAGTGAAGGGGAACAAGTTGGTAGGGTTGACTTCCCAAACCAGCTGGCCTGGTGTAGTCAACTTCAGTGATTAAGGAGAACAAACATTAGCTAAAAAAAAAAAAAAAGAAATAGAGAGAGAGAGAGAGAAAAATTGAAGTGTGACAGAGCAGAAAGAAGCAGTTGGCAGTACGCATTATAAGGACTGTGGTATCAGAGAACAGAAAAGCACATGCAAACCTAAACAGGTGATAAAGATGCAAACATTTGGGAATGGGACTGTGGGTGTCATCGATTTTGGTTGATTCATCAAAAAGTCCTGCACAAGAGAAAGACTATTAAGCATCGACAGTTTTGTTTTACCTCCCAAACAACCCAGGCTAAACCTTTACATTTTTCATAGAAGTATGAGGTTAGTGCTAAAATAGGACAATCAAAAATAGGAGAAAAAAAAGGTTAAAAATGTCATTGTCTATCCCCCTGCTTGTGAAAGACGTCAGTGTTACACTAAATGTCTGGTGGTCCAGGGTTGTGGCCATGCCTCACTGATGTTTTGTCTGGAGCCAGACTGGGCATGAGCAGACTGATCTTTCTTGAGAAGCTTGAGGGCTAATTTGATGTGTGGGAGCCGAGTCAGAGAGCAGGGGCAGTTTCTGTCATCCCCAAAAGCAAAAGATGCTAAAAAAAGAAAGGAGGAAGTTTTCTCTTCAGAGAGAAGGCAACAGCATGGACAGCACATGAAAGATAAAGGCCTTTGTACACATGCCCCAGATACCAGCTGCTTGCTACACCCAAAGCACACACTTCTCCTTTTCTGTAAGATAAGCTATTTGCTACCTAAACACACATAAAAAAAATACACCCATGCATAAATACAAGATCTCCAACCCGCCTTGGTAGAGTTTGAAACAAACAGAGACAGCTGCAGTCAAATTTACAAAAACCACCATTTGGTGGGAACAGAAATGAGGCCAAGTGTCACAGAAGCATGTCTTCATTCCTGTGGCCTTTGTACGTGCCAAATAGGAGATAATTGATATGCATGCAAATGTCAAGAAGGACTAAAACAAAAGAAACAGTGACTCTGTTTAGATTTGGTGTTAACCTGGGTGACCCAATCACATGAGCAGAGCCACAAGTGAAGGTCTTATCGCTGCCAATGTTCCCTGGATGCTCCATTAATCTAAAGTGACTTAGGGACACAAATGTCCACATTCCTCAACATGCACAGGCACAATATTTCCTCACCTCCATCCTCAACTTAAACCTAATTTTAATCCCCCGCCCTCAAAATTAATTTCTTAGTGAACAACGACGCATTGTAATTGGTGCCATATTAAAATCCTTTCTTTTCACAGTTATTTTTAGTTTGGTACTTGTCACTTAAAGAACTTTAACTTTTAAAGCAGTTCCCAAAGCAGTCAGAAAACCAAATATATGCGGTCACAACAGACATTTTAATGGTAGACATACAGTGTCTCCAAGCAAATGAATCATAGGGACAAATGTTCATACTAGCACTGAGAGGGACCAGTGACAAAGAGAAAAACAGGAAGATATTAAAGAATAATTCAAAAAGCCTCGAACAATGAGCCATTTTTACTTCATTTATGTTTCTTTACAGCAATAAAAACATGATAAAACAATGTTGTTGTTTGTTTTTGTTTGTTTTTAATCTTTCTTTTGATTTTAACACTGGAAGCTGCAGTGGTCCTTCGGTATAATGATAGTGTGGGTGGTGGCCCCTGGTTTAAATTAAAGTACCATTAACACACTATGCAAAAATCAGGTATGTCAAATCTAAGGCCTGTGGGAGATTTCATGTGACCATTGCGGACATTGCCATATGGGTTTTGGAACTTTTGGAAATATCGTCAACAAATACCTAAGACAAGATTGCTGCTGAAACAGCTTGAGGCAGAATTCAGAAGGCATGAAAAGTTGTATGTGAGTTCATAGAATGCTTGAGTTAAAAAAAAAAAAAAACCTTACAGGATGCATTCCAAAAATGAGAGGGCCTGTCAGTGTGGGGCTATGGTGACAGGTCACCGCAGCATTAGGCAAACAGTACACACATAAAAGAAACTCTGTATGTCTCTCTCTCTCTCACCATCAATCATACTTAAAGCAAATAACAGCAAATGACAGACGAGCAAGAGGACAAACACACAAAAAATATAAGTTGAAAATATTTAGGCTTCACACCAGTTTTTCTGGTAGCACAAGCAAAACACTCAAAATCTCTAGGCATGCCTGTACAAGACATCATTTAGAACGTAGGAGGCCTAGCTGGTATGCAAAAACTGATGTCTAGAGACCAACCCTGGTATGAGCAGTACAATTGTGGGGTTTGGAAACAAGGCCTCCAGATGACAATGAGATTTGAAATTTCTAGGTTCTGAAAGTAGAAGTCATGGATGGTTGATGAATCATTCTGAGAGTGTGCTTCTCAACTTTAATGCAGCGGCAAAGACAATACATTAAATTTACAGGTGTCATGTAACTGCAACACCTTACTAAACATGTTGCTCAAAACATTGAAGTAATTTGTTGAGATCAGTTTATTTCGATTTTTATTTGTTTTGGACAATCAAGCTTATGTTTTGAAACATAACGCTGTTTTCCACTCATCTCCAAAAGGTGACTTCCTTTTTTAAGGCAGTAGTTCTTTTTTCGAACTTTAAAATAAACAAACAAAAAGGCCAGAGGCTCTATATGAAGGAACAGAGAAAAGAAAAATCCAATGTGAAAAGAAACTTTTTGGCAAATATGCTTGTTTCATTCAAGTACAAATACAACATTTCCTTTGCACATCATATACGGTGCTTGTTAAGTAGAAAAGCAATCCTGTTGAGAGCCTGTTGTGGGAGGACTGTGTTTGTTGAAGTCCAGAGATGTGTACAGAAAAGAAAAAGTCAAGTCCAACAGTTGAAGTCAACTCTAAGGAGGGCTGACTACGATTGAGATTCCTGTAGCAAGTGTGAAGCCCAACATCTCACCTAACACTGATCACACAAGATAAGATGAGAAAACAATGGTGAACATAAATAAAACACGAATGTGGTGAACCAGAGTAACATTGACCTTAAGTGCACCAAACAAACTCTTTGGCATCAGAGGAGCCACTGAAAAAGGGGATTAAGATTTTTGATTTCTTTTATCTAAAAAAACAGAAGGCTAGAAACTTTAGGAAAACAATGTCACTCTACAGGAAAAGCTCCTTCTACACATAGGATAGATGATTATTTACATACACATGCTCAAAACATTACAGAAAGAAAAAAGTGTGAACCTAAAACGTTCAGACCCACGTGCATGTGCACAGATATGTTGAAAAAGGGTTTGAAATCTTTAAAGTGTATTCCTTACATGTTGTTACTTTTATTTAAACCAGGGGACTCAAACTCAAAAAAGTTGAGGGCCAATACCCACATTATCATTTCACCAAAGGGCGGCATCGGCTTTCTTTCGTGTTTAATACGAAAGAAAAAAATATTTTTAAAAAAATCATCAGTTTCCAATAGATTCTGTGTAATTCAACACTGAACCAGAAGAAGACTGTGGATCAGGGTTTTGAGAACTATAGGACTTAACATAAAATGTGGAGAACAAATCTATAAAACATTATTATAAATTCAACTTTTACATCAAGTTGGGGGCGGCAAAATATCGTTCCACAGGTCACGAATACCCCACGGGCCGTGAATTTCAGACCCCTTTTTTAAACTATAGTTGGTGATGGGTGTTTTATTATTTAGTATTTATTGCGACCGGGTTGGTCCCTGTTTCCATGAACGAAAAACACCACCTACACAGACGCTCACAAGTGGCAAGCACACTTATCACACTGCCCTGCAGCCTCTGAATGGTCTGATAAACAGTA
>JAFBJS010003772.1:31065-83872 GCA_016785265.1 Paraplagusia blochii
TTCCCGCATGGTGCTAAAGGAAATGTTTTGGATGTGAATCTTTAATAAAAAGACATACAATATTTTAAATAGAGAATTCTTAAAAAAAAAAAAAAAAAAAAAAAAAAAAAATCAACCCAGTTCTTGGAAGCCATCAGACATACCGCCTCCCAATGACAACCCACTTTGTTAAATAAAATTAACAAAATTAATAAATTGAATAAATTAAAATACAGCCTGTAAAGGCACATCTGAAACAAGTTCTGTTACAATGTTCTACAGGCTCAATTCTAATTAAATACTTGACAAAAATATTGCAAGACAGAGGTTCACAGTAAGGGTATATACATGCTCAAAATCATTGCACTTTCGATTGTCTTTTTCGCTTGAACTTGAGCAGCGTATCACATGTGGTGAACACAGCCACTGCCATTCGGCCCCTGTGGGGTTTATCACCTATAATAATATAGTCAACTGTCATATCTAGTAGACATTTCTCACTTTCTACAATCCTGTTTATTTGGAAAGAAATGTACCTTTTTTATGCAACAGGAACCACAATTCAACTTGTTTAAATGCAAATTTTTAAAAAGTTACTGAAAGAATAATATGGAAATCTTTCAGATGGTATACTAGTCAGTCAACATAAAAGTGTATGTAAGCCTGTCACAGAGAGTGGCACAGTTTATTTTGAATATATATGTTTACATTTAGTCAAATTTTCAATACAAGTTGTTGACAACACACAACAGAATGTCTGTTCACATTTTTGCAAAGAGGTGCAGAATCCCACTGCAACATCAATTCTCCTGACATTTGGAAACCAACAAGACCTTCTGACAGCAGCATCAGGGGATGCCTGTTGCCATATCAACAATTGTCTCAGCGGCAACTAAAGTTCTTGAGGGAATTTCTTGGTTTTATTTTTTTAAAGAAGACATCAGAAACAAGCGATCTTTTCAAATATTAACTATGCAGAGTTAAAGAAGAAAAAGAAAAGGAGGTTCAACAGTGCAAGGGTTCAGGGTTCAGATTTGATTTATAAACCCTTTAATTAATTAAGTCAAAATGGTTCTCAGAACCTCACTCTATACCCTATGACAGGCATGGGCAAACAAAGGCCCAGGGGCCAAATGCGGCCCGTTAAGCTTCTTAATGCGGCCCGCCAACCTTGTTAATTAATTAATGTATATTTTCATTTTACTTCTGTCCTTTGCCTGCAATGCCTATGTTTTCCCAGTATATAGGGGGCCTTAAAGGGTATTAGAAATGTAGCATTTTAGGTTGCCAAATATCTTTAAACGACTGGTCCATTTTTCTGCTCTTGACTCAGCCCTCGTGTCCAATTTTAGGACCAGTTGTGGCTCGCGAGTCAAAAAGTTTGCCCACGCCTGCCCTATGATCTAAAATCGACTCCCAGTAGAAACACCATTTTAGGATTGTGATTATAATGCACAATAACTTGAAGACCATGTTCTTAAGACACTTGCACATTTTATGCAAAAAGCTACTTAAGTCGAGCTACTATAGTTTCCCAGCAAGACCTAAGCAGACGCTTATATTCTGGAAGTAATAATTCAACAGAGAACCTGCGGATCAGCAAAACTGAGCGGCAGCTATAATTCTACAGCAATGAACAGCTTTTAATAACAACAAATTCCACTGCAGAATACAGTCAAGATAAATGCGGTAGCTAAAAAAAAATAATACCCTTTTACCTGTTGCTATAGTTTCCAGAGGCAGCCATGCAACAGCATCAAGAAGAGGTATATACCTGTCAGACACTGACAGTGCTACAGAGCTTGTGCCTGTGCCTTTACCCGGCACTGTGGCAACAACAGTAAACGAACGCTGGGCCGACCAGGACATGATTCATTAACCAGCATAAAGTACAAGAAACAAACAAGCTACCCATGGCAACTAGTGCGCAACCACATAGATTATCACCTCATAATTGAAACAAGAGACAAAAAATAGGAAATAATACCTTACGATGGATTGAAACAGATCCAATTTTAAAACGATGTGATGAATCTCATTACCACTGGTCTTTGCAGGTCAATATAAAGCGCAAAACCAACATTTACAAGCTCTCCTCACAGTGTGCATATCCGATTAAGAATTTGACTACATTCATTTAAGTTCCTGTAGTGAATAACAAACCCTATCTCTTCAACATTCACAGGCAACCTGTGGTTAGACAGGCGGAATGCCAACACACTACAACCTAGGAGTTCCTCTCCCTCAGTTACCCTCCAGAGTAAGATGGTGTCATGTTACTGTAAACGGGGCTCACCTTTCACAGTTACGGTAACCAAGAACAAGAACTTCCCTACCTGTCGCATGCCCTTTTAAACTTTCCTGAGAAGAAATCACCCCTACGTTGGTGTAAATATCACACAAGACATTCAGTGTTACCTACCGTAGAATCAGTAAATTGCTAGTGTGCAAGTAGATCAGGATAATTACGAAAACATAAACTTGTCAGCTAAAGTACAGTAGTGTCTACAGATTAAATTGTGGCACAGAGGTTAATGCGTTTGTTGCAAGTAGGCAAAAATATTCTTTACAAACCAAAAAAGTGCATTTTAATAAACAAAAGACCTGGACACTATCTATAGTTAAGAAGTTTATCTATACTATGTGGTATCTATAATAACTTGCACACCAATGTATTTTAAAATTGTACAGCTGCGCTGAGACATCTTTAGATAGATTTTTAAAATGTCAACGCCTAAAAAAGAACTTACACATATTTACTAGAGACAACACCTGTTGGTATTTATCTAGTAGTGGTATGACCAGACATTACAAAAAATGTGTGGTTGGTGTGGCCACCAAACATAAATCTGGTATTGCTGTCCTTCGCAGTGTACTAAACACAGCAACACTGCTTCTGCAATTATCTATGCATTATTTGTCAATTCATTGTGAAGCAGGTCACAACTATGCGCAATCTAATAGAAAGTAGAAATATTAGTGGTAAATAAAATGAACAACCTACTCCCCTAATCCCTACCTTTACTCAACAATGCAGTTTCCTGTGTTTGTTTTGATAACTGATTGCACTGACACATTCCTGTGTCAATACTGAATGCAAGCAATTTAGGTCACCTTGCAATGACTCATAAGCAACAATGTATAATTAGCTTACCTGTTACACCAGTAACTTATTAACTACTGCATTCACTACTGCTGCTCTTTCATATTAACTTTTTTTGTGGGATTTACTAGCAGAGAGGTGGCTCCAACCACTGGAAGGTCATAAATTGAAAACTGAGAGGCATGGGAATGTGCTGCGGCCTTTAGTGTCACAGCTGCTCTGGTCTACTTCCTCCCCTGCTACATTTCCTCATTTCACTTCAGCCCACATGTACAATATGGTTGGGTGCCGCCTGGTTAAGAGAGCCAAGTACGGCTAAATTATAGACCCAACAAACCCTGGCTTTAAGCTACTTCTCATTAAAAAAGAAGTTATGTAAAAACGAAGTCAAACCGGCAAGTGACAAAAATAACAAAAAGCCAGCAAACACACAGGTTATACACTTTCAGATTAAAATTCTTAACCTCTCACACGACATACAAACATCAGCAACTCGTGTGCGGCATGGATTTGTCACCAAGAAGACAGGTTGTTTCAACGTAATGTACCCATAATCACAAGTAGTGGAGCCACAGATGTCTGTTGGAAGCACAACGTGTAAAACGCAGTTTAAAGCACGTAGAAGAACCAAGAGTTATTCTTTAAAACCTCATGAATATCTCTGACATAAACGTTAAACACACAACTGTTAAAAAGTGAACCAGTACGTTGCAGCAAAGTGTTAAATATTATCTAGGAAGAAATGGACCCAGACCTCATTGCACAGCTGGAATAGGGTATTAGCCGCATTTTCTAAAACTGAAGTCGTCGAATGTGAGCGACAACAACGTGTCATTCGACAACAAATGGCTGAATAGACACACATGGTTAAAACAACACTAGAGCACATTTAAGACATATTCATTCGTAGCTGTTTATTACAATTCCGCGTTCTTTCCTTGAGAATAAATCGGTACAGCCGTGATAGCAAACTAACCTAGCCAGATAGCACTGGCTAACTGGTTAGCTCGGCTTCGTAGTTTATAATTTCCCAGCGACAGTATATGAATATTTTGGGTGTCATCATTCGAAAAATAACATTCAGTTTATAGCAATGATGGCAGACGAAACAAAAATGGTATTTAATGCCTTCACGGGTAAACAATTTCACATAATACGCAGCAAACTGTCGACTGAAATAGGTTTTGCGGAGCGAGCTAACGTTAACGTGGCTACAGAGTAACGTTTGCTCGCAAAATTACTAATTTACTTAGTTATATATTTCTTCTTATTATCATATATGGTTCATTCGAAATATTAAACTCAACTTTCCAACGGGATTTCGCGAATCTGGTTCAAGACTACTAAGTACAGGGCTATAATGACTTGACTCGTCGTGTCCAGTGTATATTTTTAAAAAGCTGGTGTGTTATTAGCAACTTACAAAGTGGAGGCTGAACATTGAAATCCCGTGACTACCCGAAGAAAGTGGAGGGAGAGCAGAAACCGCTGTCAGGTCGCCTTTTTGTTCCTCTTCAATGTGGCAGCTCTTTGTCGGAAGTCGAGAACTGTTGTCGAGGAGGAGCCTCCTACGTTTGTCGACACCCAAGGGCCTCGGAAATGTGACTTCTTTCAGGGCGACCAAAGTTAATGACACGATATTAAAGGAAGGGACGGCTATCGTGTCAGTATGATGCATTTATGTTTTGCAAATGCTACTTTATGCTTCTGATAGATATGATTTCTGTCAATATAGCTATTCAGAAGCCATATCAATAGCACAAACGGAAGAAAACAAGGTTTAGTGTTTGAGTTTTTTTATTGAGGAGTACACGTAAAGACAATATTCACGTATGGTCATGATTAGTTAGATTAACTAAGCGGCCGTGCTGTTTATTGTACAATACGTAATTACACCGGGACAATTTGCTCAAACAACTTTGAATCATGTAATTCGATTCCACTTAACCGGGCGTGCTCGCGTAATTCCCCATTGTCGAGTACTTAACCAAGATACCGACTTTTCCAACGACAACTGAATGCAGCATACAGGGTATGGCGTCAATAGGACGTAAGAAGAATCCGAGTGCGTGATGACAGCTCACCATGGTGACGACAGTTCCAGAAAACGAGTACACAATATTATCTTTGCACTCGTGGTTTTGGAACATACGCATTTTTATTACCCTCTGTTCGTTCAGTTTAATAAAATGGATGTAACCGTTTAATTACATTAACAACCGGTAAATCCAGTTATTGTATCCTATCACACTAGGACGTTTACGTTGTTTTGGAATTTCCCAAGTTTTTCAAAAAGGGGGTATTAATAGTAAACAAAGTCGACGTCACAAGGACAAACTGTGTGTATATATGTATGCTGATGTATTGATATATGGGGAAAATTTATATTACACTAACAGAAAGTATTTTAAGGATAAATAAAATAACGAACCGACATATGATTGAACTTAATTTTGGTAGCTAAAAGGTTGTTTTTGACATTACGTACGGCAAGTCAGCCAATGATTGCTTAGTAATTAAATATCACCCTCTAGTGTTTGTTTCCTCGACTTGCAACACACTACGTGTTAATACGTCACAACTATTCTTGAGCCAAAAGTGGACGTTAAAGTGAGTGTGAAGTCAATGTTACTGCAATAAATGTATTGTAGAAACAACAGACGGACGCCATCATAAAAGGAACGTTTTATTGATGTGGTATCAATACAATCAAGTACTGTAGATTTTGAATAAGCAGACAAACATTTCCATCAAAAAGAGTGCATTTTATAAAACAAGAGTCCACAAATAAAAATCCTTCACAAACAACACTAAAATGCTAACTAGAAAATAGTAAAGGCTCTTAACTCGATGCTGTTAAATACCATTTATACGTTCTAGGCTTCGGTAGTCGTTGTTGTTTTTTTTTTATTATCACCCTATTAAATTATCATAAATGTATAAATACATCTTCATAAATTTCATGTGCAAATGGGAATGACCGTTTGTATTATTATAACTAAGCTAAGACAAACAAATATCCCTTAAAAACCGAAGCAAGGCTGTTTTTTTTATTAATTTTGTTTTATTTTCATCTTTTTTACTTTATTTTTATAAACGTAAAACAAAAAGAGGCAATTTGATGACTGAGACGATACATGAATTTTACTGACACTTCACTTGTTAAATGTTTTGCGCTCCAGGGCAAACTCTGCAAGCAAGTGACATTGTCTTATACGTCAAAATAAAAACAAACAAAAAAAGACATTGAGTATAAGCACATGTTAGCTACGTCACCATAAATCATAAAATTATAAAAAAGTGACATAAAGGCAACATACAGTACATAACTAGCCATGGACTGCGGTGTAGAGCTAACAAAAATGATATATAGCAGATTTGGGTGTATTTGCTGTATTATCAGATGATAAAGAGTATTGCAAGTGCACTATTGTAATACATACGTATACATAAAATACTGATTTGGTCTTCTCCGAACAGCGCCCTTTTCTAGATTGACTTACTGTTGATATATAAGCTACAACACGTTTTTGGAGAAACTGACAAAACCACTCAGACAGCAGACATTCATTCTTAAGGCTAAGCTCAGTTTAGGACCGTTAAAGTGTACACTGACATTTCTCCTCAGGGAATAAGGTAGTCATAATCATGTGTAATGACGCTGTTTGTGAAGATCTGGTTTGTTTTTTTTTTTGTTTTTTTGCTCAACCTTTTAGTCACATTTTCCAATCATATTGTTTGAGGAATACTGTCCATAAAAATACATCTGGTATATTGTACTTCTCTTTTGATAATGCAGTATCTGACACAGGATTATTGCACACCTTTATACCTCTCATTGGAGTAACTGTCTACATAAACTAGCCCATTCAGTGTTATCAGAAATGTTATTTCACTACTCCTTTCTCTGACTTAATTTCTCTCATTAATGTCTCCGGTCCCTCAACTATGATACGCAATCACATTTTCTCTTGTTTTTCAAAAAAAAAAAAAACATTAGGTCGGCAGGGTTTTTTTTTTTTATCTCCAGTTTTGTCTTGAACAACAACAGGGCTTTGAACTCTTGCTTTCAAGTTTATACCTGTTTTTTTAAAATGTTGAAGCCTTCGAGGCATATAGGTGTAACTACTGCCATACACATGCATGCTCACACACATATTTACATAATGACAGAGAGAAAGGTACACCTGTAAGAGCACATACACACATTCATAAGCACCCACACAAACTCAAACTTGTATTGTTAATGACTTATCCACCAGAATTGAGTAAATACAAAGCTCTCAACTTAGCACCTCACCCAGAAAACCGGTAAGCATTTGTTAAAAGTTACACAACCTGTATTTCGCAACTTGCCGGCATCACTCAGGTCTCTCTCACTTATTTTTAGAGGAAATGCTTTTTGAATCTCATCTTCAGCTGGCGTTAACCACTTCTTAAACCTCCTGCCCTTTGAGCCGGATGTTCTATTAAGCTTAACAATAAACCAGCTACAGTGTAGAGAAGAAAATGGAATCTATTTGCGTCAGCCCTTCGTTTTAAGCTTTTTGATGGAAGAAATCCAAACCATTTTGTAATAGTCTGATGCTAAATCTCAACCAATCTGCTTATCCCAACTTAATGTCACTATAAAGATATGTCACATATTTCCAATTGAACAAATAATTATTCTGAAAAGTTTATATTACCTTTATATTGGTCCAGAAGTGTCTCACTATATGTAGTTTAAATAATGATTCTGTGGCATTATTCCATAGCAACACATCATCCCCCAGGCTATGGTGATGTTGTCCTGGTGATGTCAAAATGCTGCAGGCTGGATGTGCAGTCAAAGCTTGTCTGGTACTAGCACATTACAATGTAAGGCACTTTATCGTCCTAATAAAACGTACAGCAACTATAATGATGACAAGAACCAAATACAGACAGTACATTTACGACATTGTCATAATTACAATAATATAAGCTAAAAAAAAAAACACCAACATGAAACTCACACATTTGAAGGACACGGAAACAAAGAGCACAGTATTTCATTTCATCCCCTGCTATTAAAACTCTTCGTATCATTCACAAAGTTAATCTTGTCGATGAGATCTGATGAGATATTTATGGATGATGCCAACACTAAGGATGAGGTTATGTGGGACAGAGAAGGAAACCTGAAAAGGAAGAGTGGATGTACTCTGTTGAATAGAGGCCGTTTGCCTGATCCGAAGGCATCTGGATCCACACCTGGTCACCTTCCTTCAGCTCCAGAACAGCACTGCCAGATGCTTGGTCCATGTAGCCTTTTTTGTATTCATCATACGTGTAGGTGGCTGGAACATTGTTCTTGTAGAGTGCCACCCATAGGCTAATTCCCTTCACATGCATATGGTATGCAAAGTAGTAGACACCAGATAAGGGAGCAGTGAACATTCCAGTTGCTGTATTGTATGCATTCTGCCCGTTGTACAGTGTCCTGTCAAATTTGATTGGCATTCCAGAGGGAGGGAACGGTGTTGTAAGGATAGCCGTGAAGGCAGGTGCCACAGAGGCAGATAGAGGAACTTGGCTGTACACTGAACCTTTCCTGTCCCGTGGTATTTCACCTCCTTCCAACTGTGAATCTGTTGCCCCTGCAACCACTGTTTCACCATTTCCTGACTGGCCTGGTGGCCCTGGTGGCCCAGGAGGGCCAGGAGGACCATTAAGCCCAGAAGGGCCAGGTTTTCCAGGGGGACCTTGGGGACCCATAATTCCCTTCTCTCCCACCTTTCCTAATCCTGGAGGACCAGGGAGCCCAATTTCACCCTTTGGGCCCGGAGCACCCTGTGGGCCCATGGGACCCATGGGTCCTTGAAGACCAGGAATTCCAGACTGTCCTCTGGGGCCCGGAGGCCCAATAAACCCTGCTTCGCCTTTAGGTCCTGGAGTCCCAGTCAGTCCAGGATTACCAGGCAAGCCAATATGTCCTGCTTCACCCTTAGGGCCAGGTTTTCCAAGTGCTCCATTTAGTCCAGGGAAACCCTTTTCACCAGCAATGCCGGGTTTTCCAGGGATTCCACTTGGTCCTTGGTCACCTCTGAGGCCAGGTAGCCCGGGAGGTCCTTGTGGCCCCAGCTCTCCTTTCTGTCCAGGCATTCCATGTTTTCCTGGAAGACCCATTGGTCCTTGAAGTCCTGGTGGCCCTGGTTGTCCATCAAGACCTGCCTCTCCAACTGGGCCCATCATTCCTTGCTCTCCTTTGTCTCCCTGTAGACCAGGCAAGCCACCATTGCCTTTATCTCCTTTTGGTCCTCCCAGACCAGGCTTTCCATACCCGGGTGGCCCAGGAAACCCAGGCGGACCTCTAGATCCTAATTCACCTTTTGGTCCAATTGGACCAGGTGTTCCTGGCAGTCCATCCACTCCAGGCTTTCCTATACCAACTGATCCTGGAAGACCTTGTGGCCCAGGGGCGCCTGCCTCTCCTGGTTCTCCTGGGTTCCCAGGGAGTCCTTGATCTCCTTTAATACCAGGCATCCCAG
The DNA here is from genome assembly GCA_016785265.1 of Paraplagusia blochii. NCBI lineage: Eukaryota > Metazoa > Chordata > Actinopteri > Pleuronectiformes > Cynoglossidae > Paraplagusia > Paraplagusia blochii. Next base: position 40,660 of record JAFBJS010003772.1, read on the forward strand.
GCAAACCTTTTAGTCCTGCTTTTCCTATACCTGGTGTACCAGGTAATCCATTACTGCCTTTGAGGCCAGGAGGTCCTCTAATACCAGGAGGCCCTGGTTTGCCAATACCATTCTCACCCTTAATCCCATTTTCACCTTTTAGACCTGGAATACCTTTAAGCCCAGGTTCACCTCGTGCTCCAGGAGGGCCTCTTACACCTGGGAGTCCTGGTTTACCATTTAGAGAAAGGCCAGCTGGTCCAGGAAGCCCAGGTTGCCCCGGAGGACCTCTAGGGCCAGGTTCACCACGAGGTCCAACTTCACCAGTTAACCCTGGCATACCATTTGGTCCAATCTTTCCTGGAAGACCTGCAAGTCCAGGTTTACCTAATCCTGGAAAGCCAGGAGGCCCTGGAGGTCCAACCTGGCCATTGAGACCTGGTTTCCCAAGTCCGGGTTTTCCTTGAGGCCCTGGTGGCCCAGGTGGACCTCTTGGTCCAGGTTTTCCTTGAGGGCCTGGTTCTCCCTTCACTTCCATCATGGGTGGCATATCTAGCAACACAATAAGGATTTCATCGTTAATATACAATTCAAATGTTACTGAGAGTGCATTCATTTAGACTGTACAGCATGCTAGGGGGTCTTTTTACTCAACATATTTTCTTTGGTTATAGCACAGTTTTAGCATTCTGTCTCAGTTTGGTCAGTACGTTTTGGCCTTCAGACCATTCTTCTGGGAAGCACTTCATTTGCAGTTTAAGTATATGGGTAATACATAGTGATGTGTATTTGTGTACTAATGAACCCAGCACAAAATTAAGGAACAGGCAAGTATGTTGGGACTGTATTATTTATGTCCTTAGTTCTTTGGTTTTGGGGGCTGAATATGAAATAACCATTATTATAGGAATAAGTTCCAATATAATACTTTGATGCCTATCACCATCTTTACAGCCAACACCTTGAAACCAGCTTATAAGAATACAATCCCATTACCAAGTTAAGTACAACAGTCCAAAAAAAAAGACCAGAAGGAAACACAAGTTCTGTTTTCAGGACACAGGAATAGCCCTGAGGCCAGTTCAGATGACCTTTTGTTACACAACTTGATCTCAGCCAGTATGTCAGCATGTTTGTCTTCAAGATTGTTCGCCCGAGGGCAATTATTCCCTCTCTCTGAAACTACTTGTTTTCCCGACCTTTATCCCTACATTAAGTCTTGATCTGAATCTTCATTTTAGGGATATTTTGTAAACTCTATACACTATTACTTCCTTAAACCAAAAATCATTAATGCTAAAAAAAAAAAAAAGAAAACAAAACAGAAATATTAGTCTTGGGTTATTCACTCTTCATCAAGAACATCTGAGAAACAACAACAGAGGAAAGGTTTTATCCCTTGTGATTTATCATGTAATGCTTGAAAATATGTTTTAACTATAAGGTGGTAAAGGGCTCCCCCAGGTGGCCATAAGTAAAAAATGTCATTTTAATTGAAAGTGGATGGAAACAAAACGGATGATAATGAATCGCAAAGTATTAATATAGTTAAAAGAAAACAGCTGTCTAGTATAAAATCATCAACCATATTTGAAACTCTCCGTATAAATACCATGGTACTATTTTTTTGTAAAAGTTTGTAAAATAAAAAAAGTGCGAGAAATGTTTACTTTAAAGGTAATACATAATACAGTCCAATAATTAACCATAAAGAAAATACAACCATGCTTTCTACACCTCTACAAAGGTATTAGCGCCTCTCTGTGGCCAAAGTACTTATAGCACCATATCAACAAAAATACTTAGCGTTGCTTTATCCTATAACTTTTTATAACGTTTTTTTTGTAATCAAAAGTATTACGATAATATCCAACTTAAATTAAAACAACTCTACAAAACCAAGTGTCTCTCTACAAACTAATTTTACAATTACTTCAACTTCAACTTTATTTGTTTAAAGTGCCATATCACAACAACCGTTGTCCCAATACTGTTTGTTTAGTTGGATTATATTTACAATATGTAAAGCAGCATATAAGTAGTGAAACTATTTGTTGAAGTTGAAAATTAGTTTTCCAATGTAATATCTCAGAAATTAGAAAGCCCTTACTGTGAATAAGCGCATTATACAGTGTTGCGTAATGTAGACTTGAGTCCACTAGAGGGCAGTAAAGATATTTAATTTGTATGAGCCACAGGGTTTCGTGATTAATTCCGACCACCGCCACTAATTACCTCCTGTGAAATAATTGTCTTTAAACGTATTTAGTTAAAAAACTATTCTGCAGTGGATATTTCTTTATTAAATTTGGAGTCAAACTATGCCATGTCAGCGCAACCCCTCACTTACATTTGTCAAACACTGTATGAGGGATTATGATGCAATATTAGGAGGTATTCTCACTGGAGGCTAACTGCTTCTAAGGCTCCTCCATCGTCTTAGTACCTTCAAGAAGTCTATAACTGAATCCATTTTGTTTATGAGTTCTACTACTGATAAACAGTAGATTAATAAGCTGCAGATGGCAAATGTCGTAGTGAAGTCTCAGGCCTCCTTAATGACCAGAGACCATTTGGCCCAGATTAGAATTTTTTACAATCAGATTTTAACACACCCTGATGTTCTTGGATATCAATGATATTTTGCACAGAATTGTGATAGGGATCACTTACCGACATAATGTCCCTTGCCCTCTCTGAATGGGGGTCCTATGGGCCCTTTCATCATTGGCTGCATGTACTTCATATGGGGCATAGGGGGGTATCCTCCTGCCAGAGCACGCCCACCCAGCATCAGTAGCACGAAAACAGAAGTCAGAAACATGGTCACCAGCATCCTGGGCTTCAGGTGTCAAAAAGGAACTGAAATAAATAGAAAATAAACAAAGTTAGATGTCAAGTGTGGTCATGAACTTTGGGTCCTGACGGAATTAGCTTTCTTCATAGGGTGGCAGGGCGCTCCCTTAGAGATAAGGTGTCACCCGGGAGGAGCTCGGAGTAGAGCCATTGCTTTGCCACATCAAGCGGAGTGAGTTGAGGTGGCTTGGGCATTTACATTGGATGGATACATTGGACGCCTCCAACAGGAGATGTTTGGGTCATGTCCCACTAGAAGAAGACCCAGAGGAAGACTTAGGACAGGTTGGAGCGACTATGTTGCCCGGCTGGACCTGTGAACGCCTCGGAATTCTCCCAGATGAGCTGGAGCAAGTGTCTGGGGAGAGGGGAGTCTGGGTATCCCTTTTCCAAATGCTGCAGATGAAGATGGATGGATGGATAGATGTTAAATAGAAATTACTCAAAGTTTTAAAGATCCGTAGAACCAATAGAGAGATAAAGATTTTTTTCCACAACTCCATAAAAAATTTAAATAAAGTTTGAGCTCTGTAGTATTGGTCACGGATAGATGGATGTAGTCCTCTGTACAAAAACACCTTTGTCCTCTCACAGTAGGCGCGCATCGGCCGCAGCAGCCAGGTGGAGCGCACGTACAGGATGTGGCTGCTGTGGCGGGTGCTCGAGAGAACTTTAATTTACCGCAGGAAAAAGTGATCGCGTTGACAAATATTTTTACAACTGCGGTCAAGTATGAAAAGGAAACCCTAAGAGGAGCGTTAAGTGTGTTTGTCAATCATAAGCAAGAGAGTCTAAGTGTCCAGAACTGACATCATCTTGTGAAATGAGGTGGAAAAGAAAAAGTCTGACTCGACTCTCCCCGGAGAAGTTGTTAATAGCTCTCTCTGGACTGATGACTGGTTGTTAGTTTTTGCCAAACTGCCACAGACACAGGTTTACACAGAAAGAACCTTTAAATTTAATTTTAACCGTTCACGAATCAACCCTTTCTTCTATATTTCACCTGAAGGGATCTGGATTCACACTCACATTCACACCTATGGCTAGTATAACATTAAATGGACCTGATGTCCAATTTACATTGAAAAACATGTATCCCCCAATGAGAGGTATTGTAATCCTCACCAATAGAGGGCAGTAAAAACAAACTGCTTGACATTTGCTGCATAATTAATACCTTATCCAGCCATCATTCTGATATAAAGACAGTGAGCATTATTGTCCTGAACATACCAAACCAAACCTCAGTATATCACATAAGAACAACAGATACAGTTTTCAACATAAGGTTGGTGTTCTAGTGGAAGGCCGCACAGATGTGACTCAAGGGACAAGTAATGAGATGGGGTTAGGGTTACACTAGGATATGTTGGTTGGGGCAGTTGGTGGCCTAATGGTTAAGGACTTGGATCCGCAAGGCGCCGGTTCAAATCCCCCACTGCCAAGTTACTGCAGAGGGGCCCTGAGCATGCTCATTACGGTGATGGGTTAAATGCAGAGGCATAATTTTCCGATAGAGAAACCCTATAGAGTACTAAAAAAATGTACGTGTTGTCGATTTTGAGGTGCATTTTTCAGTGAAAAACTTTGACACAAGAACGATTCCAAAGCTACTAGAATACTCGTGAGCACCCAAGATACAGTACATTCCCAAATGAAATATTAATGCATAAGATGTGTAGTCATATCTTCAAAACAATAAAATAACACAGAAATTCGTGATTAAATATATTTTTTTATCGGAAATCCATGGTTCATACTTTTTTTTTCATAGCCATACATTCAGTGATAAATCATTGAAAAGTAACTTTTAGTAAAAGTGAAAGCTTCAGTACTGTATAGATGCATGGTTATATCCAGCACGGTTAGCTGGCTGAAAATCAAGTTTGCGCCTCTTTTTTCCAAAGATTTGTTCTGAGGCGCGGGAGTTAAACAAACATGGGTTGACATTTTGTAATTTGAAAATGATCTGACAATTTCCAATTTGAAAAATCACACCAAATTACTCTCTGCAGTTAATCAAAAGCAGATGTCGGGAGCACATCGGGTGAGGCGCGTCCATTACCATGCGTGTGTTGACATCAGTCCTAATCGCAACCACGTAGCCGCACGGCCACATTTATGCTTTACCAAAATGTTTGTATGGGTTATGGAGCATTTTATTTTGTTATTAAGCGTATTGGTGTTGGCGCGTTGGTCTTCCTGGGAATGAAGCGTTTTACCAAATCCCACCAAAGCACAACCTGTGCAAAGAAGAAACTGACATACAAGAGCAAGGACAAAGAAGTGAGAGGATATAAACAGGGTGAAAACCAAACATTTTGGTCACTGGCCGACTTGCTGGCTGGCTGGCAAGGCATCTTGTCTGGTATGGGGGTCTGCGGTTTTTGGTGAAGAGGTAATTTTGCACGCAGTTCAGATACCCACCATTCAACAGGCCTCACACTCCCACCGCTACACACGGAAACACAACACAGGAGCTTTGCACGAGCACCGATCAGACCCAGACGGTGGGTTCACAGACTTTAACAATCTGTTTATCGAATGTTTGTGTTGCAGATCGCCTCAGACATTATTTATAAAAAAAAAAACTCAAGGAACCCGCTCTGACCGTTCACTACAATCCCATGCCTGCTCTCTGACACACAAGGACACCTTGAAATAAAACACACACTTCCAGAACGCATGAGAAGACGGTGGACTCCTGGTGATTGGGTGCAGGGTGTCTTGCAAAAACTCTGATCATTAACTTCTACTCTATTTATACATTAAATCCTCCTACTCGAAAAGCAAAGCAAAAACCAGGAGTGGGAGAAAAGAAGGAATCAAAGACTCTCTTAGTCATAAAACATAAGCTGCATCCAAAATTACAGCGAAAAAGCCTTGTCTGGCACCCGACGTGACACTTCATATGAAACAGATTTTACCGAGAAATGAAATCCCAACACACGTTATAGTATGGGATCCAAAATTTCACAATGAAAGAACAAAAAAAGGGAGCATTAAAGAGGGAAATAGCTGAGAGTCTGAGCCTCGGTTGTAAAAAGGGCAGTGCCAGCTCCACCGTTGCATTCTTGTAGTCGCCACTTTGTTCCTGTTGCCAAGCTCCTGACAAATTACTGAACGCTACATGTTGTGTCCACATTCACAGACAGATGAGGTGGATTGTGTTACTGTTTTGGGTGCTTAGCAGACCTTTGATTTCCCATATTTTTGTTGACTAGGTACAGTTGTTTAAATGTGTTTTTCTTCTTGCGACATCACATAATGGTTTTGGGTGGCATTTTAACTTAACTTGCTAACTAACTTGGTTGTCAACTTGACCAGCGGCAAAGATGGTAGGACTGACATTATTTATGGATTTACCAATAACTGTAGGAATTGTACCAATTGGATAAAATATATTCTCCTTCTTCCTTCCCTTTCAGCTTGTCCATTTTCTCAGGGGTTGCCAGAGCGAGTATCCTCAACTGGGCAGTTGGAGGCCTAATGGTTAAGGAAGCGGACCTGGGTCCCCAAGGCCCCCAGTTTGAATCCCCATACCGCCAAGTTACCACTGAGGTCCACTGAGCATGGCACTGTCTCAAAGCTGCCCACTGTTCACTTTGGTGATGGGTTAAATACAGAGGTGACATTTCGTTGTGTGCGGTGTTTTTGTACCGTTACCTCAGTGTTTACGCCAAGGATCCCTAACTAGCCCCCTTAGGGCTCAAAACAAAACAACCCCGCTTTTTCCCTATATGATTATTGGATGTTTCAGGCCACTGGTGGGCTGAAATCCCCCTGTAAACTGCCAGTTGATAGTCACTGCTTTAAGATAAAGGTCTAAAACTGAAATGCTGCCACCTTCAGGGCCCTATAAGCAGATGTTGAATAATAATGGATTGTTGCAAGGTTTCAGGAACCCTAGCACTGTCCTGACCCACACAACTTTCAGCTGGCTGACTACTGAAAGTTGGGCTCACATAAGGGGCAGTGTGATTTGGGTGGCAGTTGTGGGGACTGGTACCACTGCAGCCGGAAAACGGATAAACAGATAAGGATGAACAAATGAATGGATAAATTAATGAATGAATTTTGGCATTACAATCAAGAGAAGTCTTTTTATTTGAGGGATAGATGTTAAACCTTAGCGGCCCTGAAGTGGCCCTCATCCTTCATGTTTGGACACCTGCATAAGGCTCTGTTCACAACATTCATGACTTGTTTTTCCTTCAAAATTTTGTGAGAATCAACCTTACAACCGTTGGACGTTTGTAGTTATGCTGTTTTATTTGTTTGGATGAGTGTGAATGTGTTCACATTTCCTTTATCGGCTCTATTCTTTTTGTAACATTTGTTTATAGTTATTGTAAGAATAACATTATTATTGTTTTGGAAACACATCGACGCGTCCAACCCTATCCCACGCTCACTAGTTCAGCAGGGGAAGTGTTTTGTGCTTGCTCAACAAACCTCGGTCCAGTTGTTGGTAATGGGATTGGCAAATCTTCAAACGCACGTCCACATTCAGATACTGGACCCGTGGCTGCAGAATTCTTTTAGTTTCTGAGTGTTTTGTGTTATTTATTTCTGAAAATATGTTCTTCCCTATGAGCTATATCTGTTGTGTTTTGTTTGTATAAGACAAACAGATAGTAGATCTAATTGCTAGCATCATAAATCTTTGGGCTGACAAACAACAGAAAAATTGATTGTGATAAATCATATTGGGTCCTATGATTAATCAAGAATAATTCCAATAAATTGCTGTCGTGATTGACTTAAAACAGAGGTGGGTTAGTATTTCTCGCTTGAGAGAAGTACTATACCATAAATGCTGCGGGCCACCACTGCAGACACAACAGCCTCCAAGTATTGTTCTCATCAGAAGCTCAAGTGTCGCGCCCGGCGAGCAGAAGAGACAGATGGCGTAGATGAGCCCAAGCTAAACACACACTTTCGGAAATCTGTCTACACTTTAATGAAATCAGCGGCCCAGAGGAGGTGAGGTCTGAGGTGTCCCAGTCTCCATTTCCCCGTGCTATGTCGGTGGATCCAGACTGCCAAGTATTTCCTAAACCACTTGCAACAGGAGTTGGACCGTCATGGGAAAGGAGAAGACTGTTCCTGAGCCTGTGGTGTATGTCTGAGTGGAGCGATCATCACCTGAACATTGTCTGCTCCAACTGCATGGAACCTTTGGTGACAACCACAGGTTTAGCAGAGACTCGCTAAACTGTTCTGGACCAGATATTTTTCGCTGACTCATTCAGACTGCAACCACAACCATTACCGTCACCTCTGTAGATCGTAAACATGATCCCATAATTGCCAGGCACTTATTTAACCACAACCATCTCAGTCTACCAAACTCGCTTCTTGTAAATTCTGCAGGCAAAGGTTGGAAAATGTCCAGTCGTCTATTTTGTTTTTGTTTTTTTACAGAACTAATAAAGTTCCAGTACTATGCAAAGAGAAACACTTTAATGAATTAAATCACCTGTGGTATTGCTTCAATCTGGAGTCTAGACGTACGAGTGTTAACCTATTCTGCAGGGCTTTTACAAAGACCAGCACCTGCAGACGTCAGGAAACCTCGTTATGTTCTTCCTAACTGATCCAAGTGCAGCGGTTTCAGTTCCATGCAACACAAAGCTCTATTGACCGCTGACCGATGAGAGGCTTTGTTCTATACTGTTCATACATCGGAGAGAGGAAGACAGAGAAAGGAGAGAGAGGGCAGCAGTAAAGCATGAGGGAACAGCTTCTAATTAGTCTGTCTGTCTTTGTTGGTCTCGATCTTGTAGACCAGGATGAAGTGATGGTTATTTTTTCAATTTCTTGCTTCAAAGACATTGCAAGGACAAACATTATCTTTTTTTTAAATTTTATACATATGTTTGTATATTTGTTAAGATGTTACACTAGGTGGCTGCCCATGAGAAATGTGAATTCTTACTTCTAACAATACAATTGTCATTATTCATAGAGCAACTACAATCAATGAGGAATAATCACAATAAATCACAATCGTTAATGATATTTAAATTGAATCAAAACAAAATAAACTACATTCTCTTTAGGAGAGACAAGGACGGACAGGATTATAAATGAGGTGATTAGAGGGACAGCACAAAAACAAGAAGGTTTGGCGAAAAAGATAGAGAAGCCAGATTGAGATGGTTTGGACCTGTTCAGAGGAGGGACAGTGGACACATTGGTAGAAGAATGATCCTAGAGATGGAGCTTCCAGGCAGGAGGTAGGAGACAGAGAGGAAATTGATAGATGACATTGGATGTTGTTGGAGTCGGAGAAAAAGATACAGAGAACAGGAAGAGATGGAAAAATGATGATTTGCAGTGGCAACCCAGGGAAAAGGGACAAAATGAAACAAGGAGAAGAAGAATCAAAACAAAAAAATAAGCTTTTATCCATGTATGTTCCTTGGAGGGGGGGATACTGGCACAAATATCTGGGACCAGGTCATAACTCGAATCTAGCAGTGGAGATTAATTTTAGCCAATCAGCATCATTTTAATGACATCACAGCTACATCATCTGTCTTGTTGGCTCTTGGGAAAATGGGCCTTTTAAGGCGTATAATCGTACACAGAAATCACCTTTTTAATATGGTTCTAAATAAACTTTGCCTTACGACACTAGCTCTTAATAGTTAAGTACACCTCTGCTGACTCGAAGCCAGTGCCAACATGACAACACCTTGTGTTTTCCCAGCGTACTAACATGTTTGGTTTGGTCGCCTGTCAGGGAAATGTCATCCCTGCTGGACCACCGAATGAAAAGGCTCTGTGTTGTCCTGGGAGTCTTTCCATAAGAGACTATTTCTGTCTGCTGATTCACACCTACACGGCCACACATGCACCAGCCTCACAAAAATCAGATTAGCTTTTTATATGCAGTCAAACTGCTTGCGTCATTGCTGTTTATTAAAGTTGGTAAATAACTTTATTTCTTGACAACTTTATGGGCAGTTATGGTCAACCATGATGCCATAAATAACTTTATTTTAAGGGTTAACCTTCAAAATTAACCTATTAAGATAATAATACTTAAAAAAATCATCAATCATTATTGTACATCAGCAGTTTTTCCCATTAACCCACAAATAAGATTTAAACTAAATAGACAGTGTTAAAATTGGTGACAAGTAAGAGAGTAAATCACAATTTTGCTGTCACACTATTTATCCCATAATTCTCTTTTTCTCCCACTTATCTTTGCTCTAATCAGTGTTCATTTCCGCAACTTTTCATCGAGTCCACAATTAGACAAAGTCTGTGGTGAATTGTCTGGATCTGATGACGATGACATGAATGTCTGCAGTAGTCGACAGATAAAAATCGATTGAAAAAAAACTGGCACGGATGAGGTCCAGTCTGTGCGGATTTAATCACGTAGACAGTAGCAAAGAACGGGACCAGAGCCAATCAGGGCTTAGATTGCTAGTCGCCCCTCTGTCCCAGGAATGAAAAAGTCAACGTTGATCAATATCGATTAATCGTGATGATGTATGATCACGATTAATCGTGACAATTTGCGATGGATCCACATCTATGGTGTGATACATCGCATTGAATGGTTTGAGAATTCGAAGAAATTCGAGAGGCGCGCAGGTGTCGATGTGACTGCGAGGACGAAGAGGTCAGATTGAGGGTTTCATTCCTTGATGACTTAAATCTGAGGAAGCTGTGTAATACCCCTGGGCGCTTGTCTGAGCGCAGAAGCAGATGTGCTAATCGTGAGACGGAGAGGTTGATGGACTGTGCATATGAAATGGAGCGTCTGTATATTCAAGGACAAAAGGTGAAGAAGGCAGAGTGAGGCTAATTTAATCAGTCACTATTATTAACCTGTGGGACCTCGCACATGCACAGTTGCCATGTGTGGTTTAGGTTGATGGACTGTATGTCAGTCAATGTGTGATATAGAGCAATACAATTTTGAGTCTAATTGATTCACAATCTTCAAAATAACTAGTTACACAAATCAAGCAGACATTGATGAAGTCTGTCTGTTCCTAACTGTTTCTGGCTTATTGCATTTTGGCATCACCAAGGTCTGGCAACCCGAGAGACTCTTTTCAGTCATGTGATCACAGCCATCATTCACGATCTGCTAGTTCAAATATTTATAAAGAACGGAACAGAATATATATACATGAAAAGATAGAAGTTGTTAAAAAGGATGACCTTATCAGAGGGAGTGGTGGCCTAGTGGTTAAGGAAGGAAAGGAACTCAAACTTTTTGTCATTGTGACATTGTGATTCACACCAGCGCACACAACGAAGTGTGACCTCTGCATTTAACCCATCACCAAAGTGATCAGTGGGCAGCTTTGAGCGCCCGGGGAGCAGTGGGCGGGGACGCTACCATGCTCAGTGGACCTCAGCGAGGCTAAGTCCAGACGTCCACAGGGTTCCAGGTTCAATTCCATCAACTGCCAGGTTAAGTCGCTCAAAGCTGCTCACTGTTCACACGTCACTTTGGTGATGAGTAAATAGAGACGACACATTTCTTTGTGTGCAGTGGTGTGGATCACAATGTTGCAATGACAAGGAGTTTGCTTTCCTTCCTTCCTTTCCTTATTTAAATTCCAGATGACCTAATTGGGGGTTCCAACCCCACGGTTGAAAACCTCAGACGAAGGTCGAAAAATCAACGGTTACAAGTTAAATCGCAGCCTCTTTTTGTGCTAAAGTCAGCAAATGGTAAGCTGAAGTTTTGCAACAGGTTCCTATAAATGCCTGGCCTTCCAGTTACAGTACGGCATGAAGGAGGAAACCCAAGTCTATACACAGACAGACAAACAGACACAGCTATACAGTACCTTACTGTCTGACCCGCCAATGCACCTAAATCCAATATGACTCCCTGATTAGGTAATCGAGAGAAAAGAGTAAAAAAAAAAAAAAAATCTCCTAAAGGCCAATCTGCTCCCACCTTTCCAGAACAATAAGAGATCTGCTTTTCATTTCAGTCGAACAGTCGAACAGCCCTTGTCCACACTGTCGGAGACCAACAAAACCAGAAGTTTAAACTCAAAGCAAACCCAAATTTTCTTGCACCAGAGTCTGTAACCTTGAAGGAGATTTCATGTTAGAGGGCACAAAGGAGATGACCTCACCTGTAGAGGGAACACTCTGAGGACCTCTGGGAAAATTATCCTTAGTAAGTCAGAACAATCACTGTTTCTGCAGCCGCAGCCCCGGCTCTATGGTTCCCCATATTCTCTGCTCCTTAAGCCTGGGCTTTCTGCACCACTCATTGCTGGTGTGAATACTTTTATTGTTTGCTGCCAAGACCTGACCAAGCAGGGCTTTTTCCCCCCCCTTCGGTACTGACACATTTCCAGCTCTGTTATGCATAATTTAACAGAGCAGTAAAGGTTTTCAGAGGAGGAAAAAAACCTAAAACAAAACAAAAAGAAAGTGACCAAAAGTAACAGGAAGACATCTTAATTCTTATTCTAGATGTTAATCCACAATTGAAGGATGTGGTATTGACTTGTCTCTATGAAGATTCTCAGTCATCCGTGTCATGGTCAAGTTTGCAGTCCGGTTAAGGCAACTGGACAGGAATGGTCTTTGGAAAGGGTTTCAGGCTTTCATTTAAGAGACGGCTTGATTTCGTCTAGAAGTGAAAATGTTTTGCCAATCTTATTTTAGAACTGAAGAATCCCTTGGATGAGGGGCGTCTGAACTGGTATCTTAAATCTTTCAATATTAAATAAAGTTATAATCTAATATCGCCCTATTTTGTGCATGACTTAGTATTCTGTCAGGCCATCCATCAATGAAACTATCTATCTTGATAGATATAGGGAACTGCATGTGTGTGTCTGAATGGTTGTTTGTCTCTTAATGCATCCATTTGTGCCACAGACTCTTCACTGTGTAACCCCACCCTTGGCTTTCCACTGCTGTGATTGGCTCCGGCAATCCCGCAGCACCTTACGTTAAATCTTAGTCAAAGTCGGGCCACCGCATATTATGGTATTAGCTACAGAAAAAAAAAATCCACTGTGTCTAATAACAGCTACAAATCTGCGACATCACCAGTCGTCCGTTGTGCGAGCAGCTGCTCACTTCATAAGAAGACGAGCGTTGTTAACGATCGGTAAGTCCGTAATGAACTACCCTCGGTTTGGCCTGCGTTACGGTATGTCTTGCATTTCTATGCTCCGTCTCCAAGTAGCTATTACCTCGCTCCTTTCACTGGGTGGGCGGCCTCGCAAGTGCCAGAATACGCAGTACCTGCAGGCCAGAGAACACAGAAGAAGAAGAAAGGAAAGAGCTTAAAAACAAGTTACTAAAAAATTTACCAAAATAAGTTTTTAGCTAAGCTTTTCGATTCATGTGATCCCCTCATGTGAAAGTAATGATCGCCGCCTTGTCGGGGGCAACAAGCCAGTGCCAGAGCGACTGGAGGGAACGTGGATCGGCTTGGTATTCTGTAAAGGTAAGGAATGGTGTGCACAGGCTGAAAGGGGAGAGTTGGGGGGGGGGCAAGCACACACAATCAATTGTTCCATTCTGTTTTGCAAGGGCTGGAAAAATTATCCAAGCTGCACGTAGCTACAGCCAACTTCCAGGAGGTAGGAGCTCGAAAGCTTCTCTTGTAGTCTGCTTTCATCAAAAGATACTGCAGTTTGACACTGCGTGAAACACTAAGCGATTACAGATCTCATTGTCAGTCTGCCTCCGAGGGTGGCGAGATGAGATGGAAAGTCATGTCAGGGAAGAAGAGAGTAGGAAACACATTAGGAGGGGAGAACAAAAAAAAAGGAGTAATCAAAGAGACGTAAAATCGCAATGACGGCGGAAAAGACAAATAAGAAGAAAGTATAAACGCAAAAGCCTGGCTGGCAATGTCACTGCTGAACAACTTCAGATGGTCGAGCTCCGCCTGTCATCTCACACACTCCTGCTGGAAGCCCAAATGCCTCTAAACATACATGCACGTGTCACCCAGGCACAACACACTTATCAGTTGGCAGCAAAACAGAGAAGGAGGCCTGCCTTTCCTGTCAGGAGTGGAAAGAGGCAGGAAGAAGAATGAAGAGGTGGGAGGGAGATTATAATTTAATAAGGGGCAGGAAATCTTGTCAAATCCCTCTAAAGGAACCGAAATGCCTCTGAGCTACAGGCTACTGGACTCCACCTGAACGGTCTTCACTGGTACAGAAGACAGAGCCAAGGGACAACAGAGCCAAAAACCTTCAAAAAGACAGGAAAAAAAAAATCACTCAAATGCTCAGATTGCGAATAAAAAACTTTGCGTCAGCATTCAGAGTAGAGAAACATGGACATATGTCATCTTGGTAGATAAGCAACTACCAAGATGACATAGATAAGCAAAGATGTGTGTATATGAAGTGGCAATGTTACCAATTGCAGAAATAACAATAATTTCATAATTAAATATGTTATTTTGAATAATGGGGGGAATGCATTTTCTGATGAGGGATTTTTTAAATGGGCAAACTTTTTTTTGAGACATAAATTTTAGCTAATCTGGGTGAAAAGCAGAAAGATGGGGCAATTATTGTAAGCTAATGCATGTAGCACTCACGCAAAGCAAAGGTGCTGAAGAGCTTTTAGCCTAGTTTACCACATCTAATGGAAAACCCAGGAATTGCAGGGAAAATGCAGAAATTATTCATGATATAAACTTATAATTTAGACAAGGTTAGCGACCAGAGCTATAAGTCAAATGATCTGCTTCTGGTCCCCAGGTCACAGTTTGGCCATGCTTGGGATAATTATGAATAATAAATTGAGAATGGGTAAGGGTTGGGGCTCTTTGCAGCAGGTCAACAGGCCATGTCCAATGATGGCCTTCCCATTTGATATTTACACGATGTACTTGATGAGGGAATCGGATCACACCAGGCAGGAATGCTCAACTGCAGTAAAACTCCTGTCTTTCCAGCAGTGCTGAAGAATTGTGTTTACACAGTGTGGACATGCATTTAGGAGCCACTGTGGTCCCTAGCCGAAAAACCAAAATATTAAATCAAAGACGCCAAATGTTCAGCTCCTTATTGTGCACCGCAAGTCAGAATCAAACTTTACATTGTTATTCTTCAGGAAATCAGAACCATATTTTGTGCTTCTTTTCTTTTCGCAATGTTTTTTTTTTTTTATCTTTCTCTCAAACTCACATTAGAAAATTCAATGATTAGTTTGAACCACATTTGAAAATCATTAACTGTTCAATGGTTTGCGCTTGAATGATCGCTCACTTAGAACAACACTGTCCAAGGCCGACGTGTTTCCAGGCATTTGCCAACTAAAGGGAACCCACACAGAGGGTCCTTCTACAAACACACATATGCACGCGCAGCAGCAAGACCACCAGCATGTTGTGCGGACTGTGATCCTCCCAACCATTGGGATTAATGCAGGTCTTTATTACCAGCTAGCAATGAGGTCTGGTTGTGTAGAATGACGCTGCCAGCTTTGGCATCCAACCCCAATCCACTGCTGGGCTGGATAAACAAGGCGCTATGAGTGCCTGTGTATTTGAGCAAACAAAGCCTGTCTGGGAAGATTGAGAGGTTTGGTGAAAGGTTCAAGGCTGCTGGGACAAGTAAAAATGGGAGTGCAGTGAGGAAGTGACATCACAGAATTGGGACATAAATGTCAGCAGATGAAGTCATCAATGCGGAGAGAAAAAAAAAACTTTAGATGAAGGCACCATTGTGCTGGGCAACACAACCAAAGAGTGCAGCGTCAGTGGAGCGAGAGTGTGATAAGTGGGATTTTTACTGCGGCTACATCTGTTCCGTCACAATCAGTCTGCTTCACTACTATGCAAGGCATAAAAGAAACCAGCTGGCTGCTGACGTGCCCCCGTGGGGGTCATGAAAAAGGCTGGGACAATACCAAGTGATACATACCGTTGGATGAGTGGAATGGTAGAGCCAATAAAAGCTATAGGAGACACCAGAGAGCAGCATGGGTCGGACCAGGTGGAACTCAGAGCGGGATGTTTAAGACGGTCAGGATAAGGTCAAAACCAGGGCATAAATCATAACATGTCCTGTTTTAGACAATGTCTATCGCGGTATGAGATTTTTTAGCGACACAAGATAGAAACAACATCAGCATATCCAAATAGATCCAGCATCCTGGTTGGTTTTCACGCTCTATGACTAGTCCCAAACTAGCAAACCATGGGTCAGTCGTTACAGGTACATGGACAGGATTAACTCTACCGCATCTGTCTATGACTCACTCTTTATGCACGTCAAGATGCTTGACTAGGTCACAAAAAACTAAAGTCTTTGCAAAGATTCCTGGTGCAGAGCTAATGAGGAGACAGAAGAATAAAAACACTTTCCAGGGTCTTGAAAGGGTTCTTGAAATATGGAGGTATTGTTACAGGTTCTGACCTTCCAGGTGCCAGGTTGCCACTGAGGTGCTGTGAGGATAGCACCGTCCCGACCGACATAACTTCCAGTGGACTCACCACCCACAGTATTGTTCAGTGAGATATGGGTGGAAGCTGTGGAGACTGCTGCCCCTTAGACGAGGGATTCTTAACCTTTTTGGCACCGAGGCCCAATTTTTTCAGTGTCGAGTGATCTGGGGCCCTTAATAATCGCAGTTTAAAATTTTCACGGCCCTCTAGGGGGCGCTTGCAGCCCAACTTTGGTCTGGGGCCAAATGTTTCGGAATCCCTGCCTTAGACTTTGTAACAGATAAAAGGATGAAGATAAATGAATGAATGAGACAGATCTCTCCCATACACCAAGCCTGCGCTCACTACTTGAAGATCAAGGATTCTGCAATGAAACACAAGCACAATCTTTCATGGATGCTGCTAATAGAGTGGCATATATAATGGTTTAACATTTGTTATAATATTGAGTGAATAACAGTTTTTAATACCAGTTTAAGTAAAATTGTACTTATTTGTTATTAAGCCATAGTCTGTCTCACTCGATGTACGAGTATTATTGAGTATTAGAGAGTATTATGTAGAGCAGGCCTGGATAATTATTTCGACTCGCAGGCCACAGGTGCTAAATTTTGTGTTACGGGCCAGATCTGGATCAGGAAGATTGCGTATTTGCGTGAACTAAGATAAATGATGAGTAAAGTATTGAATAAAGTAGAAATTCTTTAAGCCTCTTTGAGACCATCTATTGGGGTAATGCTAGATTTGCAGGGAAAAGGTAGAAGGATAACCATAATATAAATTAACAGTATAATATGGACAAGTTTGGCGGGCTGGATTAAAACACCAAACAGGCCGCATCCGGCCCTCGGGCCTTAGTTTACCCAGGTCTGATGTAGAGTATAACCAGAGTATTAATCTTTACATTAAACAGACATACCAGAAGTATTTTCGATTCAATGCCATGTCTTTTACTGAATGGTGTTGGTGTTGTTATCCACGCAAAGAGACCGGATGTGCAGTTCAAAAAGAAACATACTGCACACATGTTGCAATAAATGTGAACCATCACAGCTGTGGTTTAGTTTACGAATCCGCACTGAAGTCCCTGATTGGTCACATGTGCCTGAAATCAGTTGCAGTTAGAATTCAAATCTTACCCACTGCGTGTGACCGATTAGAAATGTCATAACTGTTCAGTTCTGTAGTCGACTTGTTGCAAAAAGGAGTGGGCAACTACGGCATAGTGGTGTAATACTAAATTTATTAACCTGGAAGTAGGAGGCAATATTATTATTGTGTTTAACAGTGTTGGGACTAATGCCGTTACTTGTAATGCCGTTATGTAACGAAACTACTTTTCTTGGTAAATAATAACTTAATATGTTACTTTTCCCATTTAGTAACACCAACTGAACCGATGTGTTCAATAGGAGCGATGATTAGTTAACATTTCAGGCTAAGCCAATCAGAAAGAGACCTGGGCGGGTCCTCTTGCCTTATAGGGAAATAGTCTCTGCACGCGCACACACACGCGACACGGCACAGCAGCACACACCCAGAGGCAAAAGGACGGCAAGAGTCAAGTTAAGGTTACAATAAAAATGCCAGTCAATGTCTAACCATCTATTTTGTTTTATTGTACTGTAATGCCCAGGTAACAGATGAGTCGGACGCTTCCGTGCTCTGAAGAACTTTGTTAAAAATTACTCACTCTCCAGTTTTACATCCACACAGCTGTAACCACGCCTCCTCACACTTGGAAACATTAACCCTATAACTGCTGAATAAAACAGTACCACCACAATTCATTATGATAGTTGCTACAGAACACAACACTAAACTTTTTTAATGTGTTTTTTAATTAAAATAACTAGTTATTAGTTACTTTTATAATTTAATAACTAGTAACGTAACTAGTTACTTTTTCAAAGCAGTAACTAGTAAAGTAATAAGTAACTTTTTTAAAGTAACTTGCCCAATGCTGGTGTTGAATGTCATATAGCAGCTTAAAAGGGGGCAGTGGTGGCCTCGTGGTTGAGTAACGATTTGGTTCTGGACGGGTTTCAGAACCAAATCCATGCTGTGAATGAGGTGCGCTGAGTATGGCACCATCCCCAGAGGTTAGGCTGCTTGGTTATGGGTATAAATTCGGTTATTAGGTTACATTACATTGTGTGCAGTGGTGTGGACCACAATGGAACAATGACAAGGAGTTTGCTTTCTTCCTTTCTGAAAGTTTTAAGTGCCTGTTTGTTAAGGAAGGAAAGGGATTCAGTTACACATTAATCAATAATTATTGGAACATAGCAAAAAGTTATCAATACAGATTATTAGGAAGCATAAATCCCTTATTAGCGTTTCTCAGACGCTCCCTCATTGGTACGATTCCTCCCCTTCCAGACCCTGCTCAACACTAATGACTGGGCTGACTCCTCATTCCATTCATGTTTGTTAGAGTGACTTTTATGAAAAGCCAAACCCTTATCTTTCCTTCTCTCTCTTTAATGACATAATCAATTCAACAGTTTTAGCCCCTAACTCACGACAATACACCAGGACATGCGTCAACAGGCAACGTCCGGCAAATGCATACAGTGCAGAGACATCTGTAAGCTATAGGGTACGGCCATATATCTCATGTTTGGTTTAAACCAAAGCGAGGGAATCATTTCCACACCCATGAAAAAAATCTGAACAAATTGGTATTTAATGGACTGTAAAAATGTCAAGTATGCTCCACATAGAGTCGGGTTTTGCAGCAGTTAATCAGGAAGGAAGGAAGGAAGGAGGAGGCAAAGAATGGCATTAATGACAACAAGTTTTTCATATATTATGGTGTCGAGTTGAATGAACTCTGCCTTGTCCACCTGACTGTTGGAATTCGTACAGTGCTGCCAAGAGCCAATAAAAAAAACAAATGCTGCATTTGCAGTGCTGGAAGCAGGAACAACCTATTCATTATGCTACGTTACGTCCAGGAGGTTGAAATTAGGTGGAAACGAAGAAACTCGGGTTTGAATAGAAACAACTGTCCTTGTTTTACAAAAAGGATTGGTTCCCGTGTGCGTCCGCTGCAGCCTGGCAGAGGGCGAGACTGGCTGCATCACTCTGCACAAATCTAATGGATCATTAAGGTTGATTCCCATGATCTGATAGAGAGTGTGTTTATCTCTAACCTAGTGTTTGTGAAAAGGAGACATTCTTCAGAGTCTGGAGCTTGTACAGATTGATGGGGCCTTGCTTAGATAATCATCAAGCAAAAGAAGGGCTGAAGCAGCTTCTTTGTCTGCACTTGGCAGCAGGAAGGGATGGGAGGATTGGTGGGGAACAATATAAGAGTTAGAGAGGAATAAAAGTCACACCACAGACATGGGAGTGAGACACACTGTTGGACACTGGAGGAGCTGGGGTAATTGGAGATGAGCTCCCTAAATAAAGCTTACTCAGCGTAAATAAAACAAAACAGACGCAGCGAGAGTGAGATCAGTTCGTCTGTATTTATAGGAAGCTCGGGGCACATGTGCGTAAAACATGTGGTGATCCCAGCTGGTTTTTTGCTCTATGGTTTACAAGTTTTTGTATTCAGAATTTCCCGAACTTGAACCCCATGATGGATTATGTAATATCTGTACAATGTGAGGGGCATCCTTGTAAACTCATGAATAATATTTTATTAACCCTGTGTTCAAGTTGTCTGCACTTATTAGACTCTGTGAATAAAGAGATGGCAAGAGTGAATTGCGATGTATTATGTTGTCAGCAATATGAATGTTCATTATTAATACATTTAATATATTTTTTCTGCCTTTGTGTCCACTGCCCCCAAGTGGCAAGAAAATCCACTTTCGCTTAATTACTGTACTTTCACTTTTCCACAACGATTTAAAACGTATGATAGAAACAAGGGTAAATCTTTGCATTCAGCAAACAAAATCCCTCAGAGTGTAGACTTAGTAGGGAGTAATGATTCCAAACAAACCCAAAATATGATCCATGGAAGAAAAAGGAATGATAAGGATAAAGAGGAGATTTTGAATAAGAAGAAACTGTTGAACCTCCATTGTTTTGTGTACCACTTGTCACTTGACAAAGAGGCAAAGAGGGTGGAGATTATGATCCCCTTGTAATATCTCGATCATCAATTGTCTAATTGAGCTCTTATTTTCCTAAACACAACCTTCCGTGTCAAACGTGATCCATCAAATGTTACGAATTGCAGCTTTGAAAGTGCCGATACTCTTACAAACACATAAAAGTGAGTGAGTCTGTGATTTATCAAGTCATTAAGGAATGTTGCCACAGAAGATGGATTCAAAATGAGACGATAACATTTGCAATCTTGTGAAGGAACTTGAGTGACTTGCATCCACCCAAACACAGCCTTAAAATCACATCCAGCAACTGACTCAGCAGTTTCATGGACAGACAGCAGAGGCTATAGGAAAGAAGGGTGGACGGGATAAGATGGAAGGGGAGCTGTGCCTAGGCTCTTAAGATGATACAGCGCAGGCGTCCTTGGGAAACCTCAGCTCAATTCACTGTCTGTGGGAATATAAAAAGCACCTCGGTGACTCCCCAGGCTTGCTAAAAAAGTTGTACGCCTCTAAAAGCCACACTCTTCAATTGTTACCCAACTATTTTTTACCTCTATCTCTCCTTTCGTTCCAGTCCACCCACATTAGAAATCCTGCCTTTGACATTAGAGTGGGACCGAGATTAAAGTGGGGGTGAGACGTGGTGTGGTGCAGCCATTGGAGCAATGTGCCCTGCTTGTGTCTGTCCAATGTTAGCTCTGTTCTACAGAGTAGAGCAGTCTGGGGAACCAAGGAGGGCTTTTATTCCCCTTTTATCCAAGAGGCTGTCTTCAATGCCACTTGACGTTTCTACATCTGCTTTCCACACATGTCATATTCACTTGAGCAAAGTTCTCCTTTGCCCATTCACACCTCACACTCCACCTCTACCATCTCTGAAAGTGTGTGTCTGAAAGGAAGGAGACCTGACCGCACTGCAAATTCAAGTAACAGGTTGACTTCCCTTCAACTCTCAAGTCTGCACTCGATTTCCATTTTCATCAAAGAGACACTTCCTCCCTGGCAAGCTATGTCAGTATGTGTCAAACCCAAATCCATCTTTCTATCACCACCTCCGCCTTTCCAACAATGGCCCACAGTGACCCAACATGGTCGAGGAAATGTCACCAGTTATATAAAGCAGCTGGAGTCACTCCTGGGTGTTTTCTTTGTATGTTCGCCCAGGTAGATTAATGAAGATCAGTGTCGGGACTAAGGCGTTACATGTAATGCTGTAATGTAACGAAAGTACTTTTTTTCTGTAACTAATAACGTAACTAGTTACATTTCCCATTTAGTAATGATAATCGCAGCGGAGCCTGTCTGCTGCCTGTGTGTGCGTTTCGTAACTCACAGTCATGTGTGAAAGACGGCCTTGAACACTAACTGAACCGATGCGTTGAAAAGGAGCCATGATTGGTTGACATAGGTTAACATTTCAGGATAAGAAAATCAGAAAGAGACCTGGCCGGGTCTTCTTGCCTTACAGTGAAATAAACAGTCTAACACGCACACCAGACTCGGTACAGCAGCACACACCCACAAGCAAGACGACAGCAAGTAGCAAGTTGAGATTACAATAAAGATTCCTGTCAAACGTGTAAACATCTATTTTGTTTTTTTTTTATTGTGCAACAACATTTATGTGTTTTTAAAGTAACTAGTTACTTTTATAATTTAGTAACTAGTAATGTAACTTTTTATTTTTTCAGAGCAGTAACTAGTAAAGTAACAGTTACTTTTTTAAAGTAACTTGCCCAACACTGATGGAAATTAAACAGTGTTTAATATTGACGGACTTTGGAAAGGTAAGACTACAGTACTCAGCCTCTCTTATTTATCAAATACGACAATGCAGATGAAACCGAGATTCCTTCATCCAAAACACTTTGGGCCTTAAAGAAAAAATAAAGTAAAAACATAACTTTGTTCTGCAACATCTAATGTTATAACCAGCAAGATTCAAACCAGGTCATGTGGTACCAATCCATGAAGCAAAGGGGGAAAAAAAACAAATTTTTGTGAAACTGGTTTTTAGCCCAGAAAAATATTTCATTTTGAAAAAATAAGACCAAGTTCCCTTCTCATTACAAACACTGTTTGACATTTGTCAAGACTCCAATCAAAATAAAAATCTTTGGAAAGTGTCTCTAAAAACAATAGAGACAGAAGAAAAGCTTCTGGCTTGCAGTTTACGGTCATTACAGTCCTACTTAACTTATATATTTGTATATGACTTTGGTCCTTTAGTAGATTTGGCTCTAAAATTACAACTAAGTACAATGTGATTTTATGAGCTAAACTCTAAAATTTTGAACTGTATGACACGTCTAGGATAACTATTCTTCCCTACTCTAAAAGCAGTGGGAAATATAATCATTTCAGATAACCACTGTCATTACTGGCTTCAAAGAAAGTCATGGGGAGCAACAGAGGGAGTTTGTGCATCAGTGGAAAGCCTCAACCAATCCCTTAATGCTACCAGGCCAATTTCCATACCACATTCTGGCTTCTCATCCTCTCGACCCCATTAAACCTTTCTAGATATACAGTAACTGCTGCTGGGTGAAAGCAACGGAAAAAAGAAGAAAATAAATATTATTAACTTGGTTACACAAGGCAGTTAATTTATTATCCAAACGTGTTAGTATTTATGAGAACATGTGCGGCTCAGTCATCACACGGGCTCCGCAGCAATAGATGTACTTTCAACAAACACGAGGCGTAAATCAAAAGAAGGAAAAAAAAACATGACAACAACATAAACCCAGACATATGAGCAGCGTGTTTCCCTCGGAGAGAAAGCGTGGAGCACATGGGTCTGAGTTCTTTTATAAGAGAAGAAGTCGGAGATGGAGTTCAGGTCGGAGACTCTGCTAGAGCAATTATCTTGTTCCTCAAACTTGCCGTTTAATGGAAATCCGAGGCCTTGGCCAAACTACACGCCTGTCCTTAGGTATGTACCTCCAAACTGATCCACGCCCCCCTCTTCCCCTCTCTCATTCCTGCAAATATTTTCATAGGACATCTGACTTCAGTGGCACGCTATTAGTTCCACAGGTGTGGAGAGACAAAGTCCATTAAAAAACCCTGGGACATTCCATTACTGCACTTGCTGCGGGCCCAATCCAGCTGTTGTCCTTCTTCCTAATGAAAAACACTCAACTTAAACAGTTCCAGGCATTTTCGCCATTCTCTTAATTGCAATCAGTCAGTACTTTTACCTTGAGTTGTCCTGTTTCAGTATGTGTATTTTTGTTTGTGAGTAATTGTTCAAGCAAATATTTTTTGCCACAGTAGCTGGAGTAAATATTCCCACCTGTAAGTCTTTCTGGTCCAAAGCCCTGGAGTGTTTCAGCTGCCACTCTTACTGGTATAGAACACAAACCACAACCAGATGGGAAATTTCTGTCATTGTTTTCCAGTTGAGCAACGTTAACAGGCAACAATAAGATGAGGGATGTTGATATCTGTGTCTTTAATGACACATGAAAACATGTTCAGAAAACAAAAAAACATGTCTAGACTTTTGTCTTCCAAGTACATACATGGGCAATCTAAGGACCAGGGGTCGGGTGCGGACCGCTCTGCTCTGTAATGTGGCCCAGCAAACAATTCCAAATCATATGGCTGGTTTGTAGTCTTCTGCCTTTTCCTTGTGAAGCCTACGTTTTCCCAAGAGATGGTTTTGTGCATGACTTTAAATGTCATCCTAGATCACAGGAACTCAGCATCTATCTGCTCTTAGCCTGGCCCCAGTGTCCAGTCCAGTTTTAGGTCAATTTTTGGCGCGCAAGTTCAAAAGTTTGCCTATGCCTCTTCTGAGACTGAACAGTGAGCCGTTTCCGTTCCTACCTGAAACTCAAAGTCATGTTAGAAGACTAAAATCACCAAAGTCTTAATCCAAGCCTGGCTTGAGTCCAGATAATGATGGTGTAATTACCTTAAAGACGGGAATCTCAATTCCCCTTACAGATAACTGAAGGCTATTCGCTTGACCGTTAGAGGTGTGTTTTATTTAGATGTTGAGGAATGAAGATTTGCACGGTCCGATGGGTGGAGATGTTGATAAAAAGAGGAGCAGGATAAAACAGGATCATATGTCCAACAGCCCCTAAATTAAAGTAAGAACACGGGGTGCAGAGATTAGCCGACGTCTCCTTCTCACTGCTCCATGTTTGCACTCAGTTGTTTGCACTCAGTTGTTTGCACTCAGTTGTTTGCACTCAGTTGAGTGCAACTGAGTGCAAACACGGAGCAGTGAGAAGGAGACGTCGGCTAATCTCCGCACCAACTGACCGGGATTGCGTGGTATGAAAGAGATGTGTTTATGGACGGCTTCTCACAGGCTCTCGGTTGTGAACAGTGCAAATAGACATAATGCCGAAATAACAGTGGACGGAATGCAACGCGGCATATGTGGTTGTTGGTCTTGGATGGAGTTTTAAGGTCATGAGACAGACGGATGAACCCCCCGCCCCTTCACTTTCCCGCTACGCGTTATTCCGGTTGGTTGCATTTGCAGACGACGTTGTCGTCTTATGGTGATTTGGGGCCTTCATAAAAAAAAAAAAAAAAAAATCCCAGGGGATGGTGGGGGGAAATATAGCACTTGAGTGACGAGTTACACACATAAAGATATTTGCAAAGCAACAAAAGGTAACTCCACAGTGGTGGGAGTGTGTGAAAACATTTGGACTTGTTGCTTTCAAGCCAACAGGATTAGACCAGTGGGAAATACCAAGCAGTCTGCTACAGGAGTAAAGTCATTAGCGCTAAGTCCTCGCACCTTTCTGCTATTACTAAATCATATTTGAGGACTTGGGAGTTTGCCTTCCCTCTTGCTGGGATCTGCGTAAGAAGAAAATGATTCCAAGTACAGATTTTCAAAACAAACACCGACTGAGTTGCTTTACAGCATCGGTAACCCTTACAGCACAGTCCATCCCGTGCCGTAACTCTCTGACGGTATCTCCTCTACATGTGTTTCGGCATGTTATATCGGCTCTGGTTTTTATTGGAATGACTTAAATGGTGCTTAAAATGCTGCTTGAATGATATGCGCTCCTCCGGTCGGTTGAGCGTGTGTACACTCACAGTGATTATGCATGTGCCAGCTCCAGACCCTGATTCCATCAGCGTTGCCAAACTTCTTTCACCCTACAAACCCGCAAAGACTTCTCTCCCAGACCTCTGCTTCCACCCCACCCCTTGATGTTCACCACATCTCCCACAGTGGTCACACTCATTTTTGCACGTGAGCACTTTCCCTCCTTTTTGCCTCGGCTTCCTATTCCACACTGCCTGGGGAAAGTGCCCCATCACACCCCTGCTGTAAGGTAATGACGATAATTTGCTTATCACAGTAGCGCAGATGTGTGTAAATGGGGTCTAACCTAATATAAAAGACAAAACAGTTCCATATGGACAAACCCCTGTTTTCCAAAACATCCAATGTCAAGCTTCTTCATTATGCCTACAATGTCATGCAAGGTTTTAAGACACATTATCTTGAGTCTTTGGGGTAAATGATAGGCATCAACGATGAGTCCATCATTTTTGAAGGGGGAATCTGAGGTCACAGATGAGTTGGCATTTGTCCTTGTTCCTCCCAGAGCTCTGAATAAGAAGACACAAACACTGAGTGCTGGATAATGTCTTTTTCTTGTGTGTATATAGCAGATTACCCAGGAACAACAGTGCTGCTGTGTCATCCCGGTTTACAGACAAGACCTGTAGGCAGTTTTTTAGGAAAGTGCCAACATTTCTGAAAGACGTAACCGACCAAATGACAAATCAAAATGTGCCAGAAAGAACTGAGCCCTTTGACAAAGCAGGACTGTGAATATGGCTGTTGCGTCTGAAAGGCCTGAGAACTATTTGGACAATTTTGAACTCTGGCAGGTCTTCAAGTAAGTCTTTTCTTTTTTTTTCTTTTCTCCCTACTGCTTCAACAGGCTAAAAGGGCTATGTACAGGCATGGATGTAGGTGTAAAAAGCGAAACAAGGAGTGGATTAGCCGGTTCAGGACCTGCATATAGAAACTAACATTGTAGCTCACATCTGATATGCATTTCTAGAAATAAAAAAAAAAACACCAGAATATGCTTAGGATTGTTTTATCTTTGTTTCTGTTTGCTTCTTTATACATTTTGAAGATAAGGTATATGTATATATTTGTGTCTTTGTCAACATTAAGCACATAGCTTCCCTTGACTGACCTGCAGATGGTGCTAAATATGAGATTTATAAAATATACAGTATATAAGAGTTTTAGGGATTGTCCATTGTATAGGAGTGGGTCCTGGAGGCTGGCCTCTCATCTAGTACTAAAGGTTTTATCAGGGAAGGTCAAACCAAGGGCCGGGGTGGGGAAGTTAAGGGCAAGTTAAGGGAAGTAAGGGCAACTTTAGGACCAACTGAGGCCAGCAAGTCAAAATGCTCTAAAACTATAAGGTTACAGAAGGATCCTAACCTGCAGGAATTATAATCTGCAGTGGGCAGTGGTGGTGAGGTTTGAATGCAACAGCTGCCAGGGCCCCACTGAGCATGGCATTGTGACCACGCACTGCCCCCTGGGCACTCAAAGCCGCCCACTGTTCAATTAGGTGATGTGTTAAATGCGTTGTCATGTGCAGTGGTGTGGATCACAATGACAAGGAGTTTTCTTTACTTAGGTGTTGAACTGACTAAGCTCGAAAAGAGTTATCCATTGACCTTATGTTAACTTGGAGTAATCCATTAATTGAGGCAAGATACTGTTCTGCTTTCCATTAACTTAAATACATACATACATAGATGTCGGGAGATTGATTGGAGAAAAATGTCACTAGACTGTGGTAATATGATGCAGCAGAAATGACCTGTCTTTGAGTAACAACAGACATGTGACAAGAATTACACACGGTAACTCCAGAAATGCATCTGGTGTCCTGAATGTACTCAGATCACTAGGAAAGACCTTTATTTCTTGGGAGCTTCACCAGTACGCCAATCTGACTGAGAGGAGTGTCTGTACACATTATAGGTGTCTGGATTTTTCATCATCTCCAGTAAAGAGTGCACAGGAGCTCATCACTTTCCCACCAAGTTACGTCTGGCTCTCAACCTCTGGCTGTCCTTGTGTTTCCAGTTGTCTGCACCGATCAGGACTCAGATATAGGGTTTTCTTTATGTCTCAGGGGGTTTAAAGGTTTTGACACAACATACAGATCTTTGACTGTGCTTCCGAAGTCGAAACTAAATTATGATTTAATCATAAACGTCATTTAAATTTGTTGTCTTACTGGTTCGTGCCTTTTAAGAGGCACTGGAGAGTGGGGACTGTCTCAAACCGACATTGTACGCAGGCTAACAAAGTCTCTTCTCTGAACCTCTGTTCCCAGCATGAGGTTTGAATTAGCAGGCTGTCACTGACACAGAGTTCAGGACACATGCTCTCACTATAACTATCTGGCGGACATGTCTTCATCCTCATCTTCCTCGTCCGCTTCCGTGTTTTCCCTCCTTCACCTTTGCAGCCTATGAGAGATACAAAGCTCGTCTGGACGAGGGTACGCAGTGAGAGAGGCAGAAAAATGGTGACCACGGTGTAGGGCTTGATGAGAAAACAAAAAGGGAAAGAGATAAAGCAGCTCTGTTTGGTTTGAATGTATCTTTTTACGTCTCCTAAAATTGTTGAGCTTCCTCTCCGTGATTAATGCCATTGAAAGCAAGACTGATTGCAAGAAATCTAGGGTATTACCGAGCACGTTTGATGAATGGTTCGGAGTGTTTCTGACAGGGTAAACAAACACTGGGGTAGTAAACAGATTGTGGTGAGCTGAAGCAGAGTAATTCGCAGAGGAATGATCTGTGTCTGGAAGCAAACAGACGGCCCCTGCATGTTTCCGTTGACGCTGGTTCAAATCCTTAGCCAGATCAAAGACGCCACATGGTTGCTACACAGTGAGAGCTCCTCGGACCAAGTTTATTTTCTCCTTTCTTGCTTCTCCTACCTTAAAATCTTTCTCCGGACTTTCACTCTTTCTTACTCAAAATCTCCACCTTTGTCTTGGCTCGTTTTCATTTTCAACGTGTCCAACTTTAATCTTTTTTTGTGTGAATAGATCCATTACCGTCCCTTTTATTCTGAACGTGTCTGATATTTCCTATATCCCTATCACACTTTCACCACATGTCAGGAAAAGAAGTTTGTGTGGTTTCTGCCCAGCTTTGGAAGAACTCCAGCAAAGTCTCCTTTGGGCTTCTTGTTGGTTGGGATTGTTAAGCTGTTCGGGGCCCACAGTTAGGAAATGACCACTTCTCTGGTTCAAATTAGCAACGAGGCAATGCAACAGGGATTTTTTTTTTATTTCTGGCATCTCCGAGAGGAAAAAGATGGAGAAAAAAAGGTGGGGGAAAGAGAATGTGTAGCCATCTGCAAACCACATGAAAGAGAATAGTAATTGATTCTAAGCCCTCTCTAATTAAGTATTATGTTGGTTAGCCAAAAAACATCCTACCAGAAGTGGTTGTACTTCTGTTGGGTTGTCAGTCCAAAGAAACTGCGGATTTGCAAAGCTTACGTTTGATGGGGGCGTTTTATTTTTAATATCATCTAGAGGGCATTTAGGTTTTAACTCAGCTCATGTAAATCTTTGAATTTCCTCAGTTTATTGTCATCACAAGGAGGAGAAAAACAAAATCACTCCTGTGTTTTTTACGTAGCTTGGACTGTGTTATTTGCAACCAGGAAAGTTTCCTAAATCCTTTAATCATATTTTCAGATATGCCCTAATGTACATCAGGGCAGTGGCCTAGTGGTTAAGGAAGCAAACTTGGGTCCGCAAGGTCCCCAGTTCGAATCCCCCTACCACCAAGTTACCGCTGAGGTGCCCTGAGCATGGTATCGTCCCTACGCACTGCTCACTTTGATAATTGGTTAAAGGCAGAGGCCAAATTTTGTTGTGTGGTGTGAATCACAACGTCACAATGACAAAAAAAAGAATTATTTTTCTTCTTCTAATGTACCTCAACCCATCAAATACGAAGGCTACACTTTGATGAAAAATGTAAGGTTTTTATTGGGGAATACGTTCTGTATCTGTCTGCAAATATGGAAATTGTTACTTAAAATATGTTTCCTTCAGTAAAAGTTGATGGAATTACATCAAAGGTAGATAACAGATCAAAACTCATACTTCGTTCAGCCAAAACAAGCCTTCTCACTGCTAATTACAGGAAATGATTAAAACCAAATCTCTGGTGTTTGGCCCCGCTGCCTCATTGAGATGTGTTATGAAACAACTGTCACTCAAAGCCTGTACAAAAACATTATTTCGGCAGGCTCAAGCACTTAAACACGTCATCATGTATTGACGAGGTAACTTGTTATAGAAAGAAGCCTCAGCAAACAGTTTGCATGAAGACATGTCGATTCATCAAATTAAACAAATCCAGAGTCCCCTTGTGGACATCCAAAGTCTGAGGGTTTGATATCTCAGTGGACATTTTGAAGGAGTTGAAATCCTGCGTTTTTTTACACAAAGGCTGCGCTTAAACTTCTTCCAACATCTCCAGAGTGTCATGTCGAGTTGTTTTATTAAATGATATATTTGCTGGAAAAGCCACTATTGGAGTAGGACAACTTATCAAGTACTTCTTGTACCTCATGGAGATATTGATTTACTTTGTAAGAAAAAAACCTGTGTTCACATTTACTCCCACAAAAGTTGCAAACTTAACCTTGGCGAAACTGACAGAACACCCCATGCAGACATTTCTAAATGAGACATCTGCTAAGATTATCACAATGAAATCACTCGCTTCCATCGCCAGAAGAAAAATGTCTCTTTAAATATTTAATATTTAAAAAGACATGCCGTAAGGACTGAAATAACACAATAATCTGGGTGTCTCCTCTCCGTTCATGAACACCTAAACACACACTGACATACACACACACACACTTGTCTAAATCAAGCTCAGACTGAACAATAACAAAGTCTGGAGCGTTTTAAATGGTCTCAGTAGAAACGTTTCCAAGTCTTTTTCAATATTGACCCATCAGAGAGCGATATATCCATCCTGCATCCAAAGTAAAACAATAAAAATAAAGAGTTGGCTTTGGAAGCGTGTCTGTAACAAGATGAAAAGAGGGATAATGTGAGTTTTATACTTAGGAGTTGACCCCTGTTAAGAGTTGGCCGAGCATTGCGCTTTTTGGAAGAACTAAACAACACTCTCGCCAGACGGTGAACTGAGGGGCAATGAATGAGAGGAAGCAGGGGGAGAGGGCAAAGCCAAATAAACCTACAGTCTAACACGTGTACCATTTGCATGCTCTCATTTGTACCAACTACCTGCACTTAGAAATGTTTACACTGTACAGCCAATCGCAGTTTGGATAAGACTTGTTTCATTTTTGCCTATTGCATTCCATCCCTGTTTTTTTTTTTTTTTGCGTAAAAGACGCCGATCAGTGTGAAAATTTACATGCATTCCTTTGGGGCAAGCTGACCTGGATCCGCAAGGCTCCTGGTTCGAATCCCTCTACCGGCTAGATACCACTGAGGTCCACTGGGCGTGACACCATCCCCACTCACAGCTCCCCGAGCAATCAAAGCTGATGGCTTAAATACAGAGGTCATATTTTGTGGTGTGAATCACAATGACAAGGAGTTTTCTTTCCTTTCCTTTCGAGAAAAAACTGTCTTCACATTAATAGTCTCAGAATGCATGAGCACTCTAGTGGCTGTTTATGCAACAAAAGGCCCTTGCTCTGTGGTGCCATGTGATTTGGGTAGCAGTTGTGGTAACTGATGCTCCTCCAACATAGCAACAGATAAGCCGATGGAGATGAATGGATGCGGGGAAGGTATTAGCAAGAGTATAGCATTAAAGATGACAAACAGGAGAGCACCAACAAATGATAGATGTCATCATCCATGACTAGATTGATGATACCACAGATCCTTGAAAGGGTGGTGCCGTAGTGTAGCGGTCAAAATGCCTGTCTCTGATGCAGAAAGTCCCAGGTTGGATCACCAGAGGTTAGGATATAAGTATCTGCTAAATGCGTAATATAATATAATGGAGGCAAATAAAGTCAGTGAGCTATTTTCTGAGAAAGAATGTGAAGAGTAAACTTGGGCCTAAAGACTCCAGAAAATTCACTTGAACTAGTGAACTATAATGCAGTGAAGTGTATGGAAAAAGTCAAAGGCTACAGGGTCTTTTAAGAGTGAGAAAGCGCTGACAGAGTCAATGAAGGGTTTGCCAAGCCCCTGTTGTATGGTCTCCCTGCCCGTCTCTGCTTGTTGTTGCCAGCTAACTTGGAAAATATGCCACTGGTCCAGACATGGCTGTAAGAAAATTAAAGTTGGAGACGGATAAAGAGAGGCATGCTAAATAATACAATGGTGACAGAGAGCATGGAGAAAATCATACATGTTGTTTTTTTTTTCTTTACTGTTTTTGCTGTATTTACTTATTTCCCTCTCATTGGTGCTATACATATTTATGATTCTTCCCATTAGCATCTAAGCAACTCAGCATAGTGTCTTGAATTTCTAGATGAATATTCACTAAAATCATATAATGAACCAATGGGAGAGATTAGAGCAGGGGTGGGCAAACCCTTTGACTCGCGGACCACAATTAGTCCTAAAATTGGACTTTGGGGCTGAGTCCAGAGCAGAAAGATGGATCATTCGTTTGAACTATGATAAATGGCATGTTGAAGTCAAGTATAAAACCTAAAATCCTACAATTCTATTATCCTTTATGATGTTATCCACTGGGGAAATGCATTATTGCAGAAAAAAGGAAGAAATATATTGATTATATAAATAGATTATTAAATTTTTTACAAGGTTGCCGGGCTTTAGTTTTCCGCAGATAGGACAGTTTGAAGAAAAAGCTAGAGAAGCCAGATTGTGATGGTTTGGACATGTTTAAATTTGGAACAGTGGATACATTGGTAGGTGAATGGTCCTAGAAATGAAACTACCAGGAGGGAGGCAGAGAGGGGACTGATGGATGCACTGAGGGAGGACATGGAGGTAGTTGGAGTCAGAGTAGAACCTACAGAGAACAGAGGGAGATGGTAAATGCTGATTCCCTGTAGCAACCCGTAAGTAAGGGACAAGCCGAAGAAGAAGAAGGATAACCAACAGTTGATTTATCCAGTAGGATGATGGTCCACAAGGCGTCTCATAGACTGTGTTGTTGGCCCTGGTCTGGAAGACTAGGAACTTGTAATTGAGACCAAAAGATTATAATGCTACCAATTCAAAGATCATTTTCACAGACCCATTTGTAGACATGTCTCCTCATGGTGTGGACTTCATAGGGATTTTATCTGTTTCTATTACACTGACCATTATGCAGGAAAAGCTTTGAAACGAAGCCATGGATACTGTTTCAGTTGGATCAGCAACAATACAGGAAAAGTATCCAAAACAAATAAAGCGACTGCTCAAAGGAATGATTATGTCACTAATAATAAGTCAATGTGATCCGTGAGAGTTTGGCCTCTTTAGGTCTTTGTTTGAGATGAGTTTAATGAATAATCCAGCAATGGTTTGTGAAAACTAACACAGGGATGAAGACAAGAATGGAAAGATAGATGGGTGGATGCAATATAAACTTATGTTCTCGAATGTTTTTAGCTTTTGAGAACGATATCTATTGGCAAAATGCAGAAATTGCAAGGAAAAGGCAGAAGTATAATGCTAATATAAATTAATAGTTCAGTTGTGTACCGGACGTTGCATGAATTGATTCAGAATCATAGTTAAAAATTGTGTTTTTTTTAACCTAAATTGATTTTTCTTCCCATCCCTCTGGATAAGATCAATATATTGTACAACCAGGAAGGGGCAATATTTTGATTCCCAAGGTGACTAAAAAATGGAGGACTTTTTATAACTATAATAAATGACAAGTAAAAGTTATGCCTAGCCTTTCATACGGCATCTATTATGGAAATACAGCCATTGTAGGAAAAAGGCAAAAATCACCAATAGTGCCACATCCAGATGACGGTGAAATTTACTAACTGCTCACTGATGTCCATCTACTGTATTGTATTCCATATACTTGTCCGTCCCACTTTGGCCAGTTGACTATAAACAGTCAAAGTAAAGAATGAAAACAGTGACAAGATTGGAAAAATGTATGTCTTTTACAGCCCTGTCCTCCCTCTCCTTCTCTGTCTCTCTCTCTCCGTCTCTCTCTCCATCTCATTGAATGTTATGATCCAGGAAATGATCAAGTCCAAGGCCTGGATTTTGTTTCTGTCTCCAGTCATGGAAACTCTTTATTCATAAAATATCAACAACACAGTCAGAAGGCTGAATAGTAAATACTCTGTGTTGGTACGTATAACAACTGCACTTTTACAGTGGCTTTGCTTGTGTGTGTGTGAAGGTGTTTAAATCCCAGAGAAGTAACGGCACAAGTGGGCGTTGACTTTACCTTGAGAATGACTGGCATTCTCTTTCATTTCCTGCCAGCGCAGAAAAGACGAACCCACACGCATGCAAAAAGCACATACAAGCGCGGGCCAAGGAGAAGAGCTGCAGTGAATAACAGACAACAGCAATTCACAAAGTTATTGCATTTGGAAGCAACACATAAATGCAACAAAATATATAGAGAGTATATAACATAGATATTCAATTAGGTCCAAGGAATATTTATTGCAAGGGTCCTGTTAGCTATTCTATTCTTCGGGTATTCTGCCACCTGGTGGCCTAACTAAACTGCTATAGGAAAACCAAGAATCCAGACCCTAACAACTCAGTCTCACTGGAATTCATTGGGATCAGTTAGTAACCAAGTCAATGCCAGGAAATGGAATAACGGAATTGGGAAAGTAAGAAAAGGCTTAAGGAGATTCTACTGTGGAGTCATGAAACTTCAACATGTTCTGGGCAATAAAGAAACAGTGGGGCATGTGACGCTTTGTGATGCATGAGTAGGCTGTTTGGCAGGTGGCGTTGTGTGTGTGTGTGTGTGTTCTCCTGGTATATCTATTCTTGTGGGAGTTTTTGCTTCCAATGTTGTTGGAACTCGTCGCCTGTGGAGAACTAAGAGCTAATGCAAGGTTCAAGGTTAAAACCTGAAGTGAAAGTAAGGAACTCTGGGTTCTAATTGCATAATTTTTAACTACTTTCTAGCATGCCATCCCCAGGACATTTCCGTCCTGCCAACATACCTAAAATTTGAGAACTTAATAATATGTACCTTATTATTGGTACAAATCAGTGTATGAATTGCTGCCCCCAAGTCACCAGAGGCTTGTTAGTAATTATAGCAGTGCTACACCTATGTCAAGAATACCATATTCCATGGAAAGCCCTCATGCCCCAACGCATGGTACTTCACTGCTATTTGAGAAGTACTGGTGTTGTTTATTGTTAAATTTCTGATTTGTCCTTATGTGACACCATGCCCAATCATGCATATGTGTTTACGTCCATCCAGATATCCTCAGAAACAAACACAATGCACATTTTCTCAATCAGTTACGGATGCTTTCTTCGACAGTCACAGCCAAACTAGGGCCAGCTTGGTAACCTGGTCGTCAAACTTGTCCATATTGCATTTTTTTTATTATTGTGAGTACACGTCTGCCTTTTTCCTGCCATGTCCATGTTTTTTCTATAGATGGAGTAAAAATGGCTAAAGCATTTCAGCATTGTAGCCGTTATGCATGACTTTTACATGACATTTTACTTTCGCATGAGCAATCCGTAACCCGGCCCACTGCCCGATTTTACAGGACCAATCGTGTCCGGCGAGTCAAAACATTTGACCACTCCTGATCTAAGGTCTAAAACAGATTCCTCTCATCATTTAGCCCGGGATTTGTCATAGTTACTGCACCATTGTGCCAGACGCTGAAATAGAGAGCATAAAGAAGCCAAGGGAATCATAAATCCTTGCACCTAAAGATACTATAATAGAAATGAGGAGGGCAGTGGGGGTGGGAACTTGCCTGGAAACTATTAAATCTATATGAAAAGGCCCTGACATTTATGAGGAAATACTACTTTGAACAGCACAGTGGAGGCTTCTGTGCACCAGCAGCTCCATCAACTGCGGAGTCTTTGTAGTACCTCAGTGCCGGCCGAGGAGTTCACACTTTAATGCATATCCACTCACCCACTCACCTTGAAGATTGTGTAACACACTTTGATACTCTCACAGATCCAGTGACCTCAGAGCATGTGTGGATACACGTGTACACACACACATACAAAGGTACGGGGCTATTCCTGCCATCAGCCAGCGAAACAGACGGACGCTGCCAAATGTTCTTGGATCAGAAAACCCAGGCCAACTGTCTTTTCCAGATTCTCCCATTTTCTCTCCCTCCTGCCTGAGAAAGACTGCTGCTGTTGATGCAGTGAAACACATGTGATCAAAAAAATGCATCATCTCAGCAAAAAGCGTGCATTTTGGAGCATTCTCTTGCCCGTGATATCCTATCCTGGCCAATTCGTTCCTATTGCGCCTTTCGTTTTTGTTTTGTTTTGTTTGATTTGTGTCTGGCTATTTTTTGGTGACTTTGTCACTAGGGAACCTGAGG
This sequence comes from Paraplagusia blochii, assembly GCA_016785265.1. Lineage (NCBI taxonomy): Eukaryota > Metazoa > Chordata > Actinopteri > Pleuronectiformes > Cynoglossidae > Paraplagusia > Paraplagusia blochii. Next base: position 76,559 of record JAFBJS010003772.1, read on the forward strand.
TCTTGCACTCGCATCTACCTCTTTTGGTTCTGTTTGCGATGGAGGTATGTCGTTACAATGGAATGCAGCATCGCCTGCCAGAGGCGTCACAGTGGATGGACAGAGTGAGGAGAGGAGAGGAGAGGAGAAGAGAAGAGGAAAAAATGAGAGGACCATGTGTCCATTTCATTTTTCTTCCTACATTCCAATCACTAATCCTTCCTCAGAAAAACCTGTAAGAGTAAAAAACTAAGCCCACGGTTGTGACGACTCATACGGGGCCAACAATTGCAGCTCCGAAACCAGAGATCTTTACACGAGGAGGACACAGGATTTGAACATTTCTGCCGTGCAGCCAAACTAGTGCATATTCGGACCACAGCACACTGCCCCACCTCAGTACTCGCTCCAGATACACAGCACGCCCACTTCAGCATCATCAGCAAATATCTCACATGTGTGTGGGTATGGATGTATCAACAACATCTTTGTCCAAAAAAAAAGAAAATAAACTGAAAGGCTTTGACTGGAATATCAATTTTGCAAGCAGAAATGAACAGATTTTTGTTGTATCTCTGCAAGATATAGTGAAGGTCCATGACTCAGTTAAAACCCTGATGTTTGTCCTTATCTTCTGAGAACTTTAACTCTTTGCGATTCTGGGCAAAAAGTCAAAAGATGGCAAGAAATGAATTGTTTCTTAGGAGGCTAAGAAGAAGTTAGGGAGGGAAGAACATGATCACCTTACCTTTCTCTCTTTACAGTGTCGAGGGACAGAGGAATGCTCGCACTGAGGGAATCTGTAGGTGTGAGCTGCAGGTGGGTCTCTCTTCTACCTCCCTCCTGGCTTCAGCCACGCGTGTCTCCCATGGGATGCGATGGCATCAGATATTAGGTGAACATTCAGCCCAAAAAAAGAGGAGCGCCGTCCTCAGAGGCAAAGAGCTGGTACCCCGAATCGGTCCAGTGCTGCTCACAAGTGCAGAGAAGCAACAATTGGGTTAAATTGGGTTATCTGTCTAACTCTTATTTTTCTGCCACCATCAAAAAGTTGAAAAAAAAAAAGTCCATGTACTTTTTGGCAGAGATGTGGAAACTTAGGCTGCGAATAGGGGGGGAGGAAATCCTCTCTGTGCTGCCGCGGAGCTGTCTGAACGCAGGTCTGAGGAGCACCTTCCCAATCTGTGCGCTCTCGCTCTCCAGGGTAGAAAGTAGGAGGGAAGGAGCAAAGGAGCAGGACAGAGAAAGGGAGTGAGTAGCAGTGGAGTGAGTGAGTGAGTCAGTCAAGTCAGTCAGTCAGGCAGGCAGGCAGGCAGGCAACAGGCAGGCAGCGAGGATGTGTCAGTGTGTGTCCAAGCAGGCTGCACTCCCTCTTCCAGAAACTTATAACCCTGGGCTGTGCACCTTGCCGCTCCAATCTCCCCGGGCTCACTCGCCAGATCCAGACACGGGCTAATTTTGGAAAAGACAGACAGGATTGTTCACTGGCTTTGCCCCCTTCATACAAAAAGCAAGTGTCTGTGGCAGGCTGCGTGAAGGGGAGTGTACAGGAAGGGGTGGGGTAGCAGCCGCCGAAGGAGGGGTGCGGTGGGATGAACGAAAAGTGAAGAAGGGAGGTGTCTCACGATCACTTTTTCTTCTCTCTCCATCCCATACCCACCTTAATAGGTTGTGAATAATCCTGCATTTCACACTGACGAATCAGAAACATGCATGGGTAAAATAATCACAAATTTTTTTTTTTTTGCAATTTCACAGCCTACTATATGTGAGGCAACTGAGAAAAGCTGACAGATGCTGACGGGTTGTTGACCGTTTGGTGTTAAATACTAACAACGAATAAAGTTTGTTTATGTTGTTACAGCCCAGCCATTCATTCCAGAATGTTCTCTTAAATTATTAAATACACCCCGTGTTTAAAATGTACTGAGGTTTTGCCTCACGGGGGAAAGAACTTAAATTATAATACCTCAAAATGACTCACATTTGGCTGAAGCTCGTTCCTTTCTTATCGCTCATCAGAAGGTTTTAAAGAGTTCAGCACAGGCTTAGTATTCATTGCTTAATTGCCAGGGTATTAGTCGGGCCCGGTGCTATGCTAGTGGACCCCGAAGAGCTCCGTCCAGTCCTCATGTGATTGGTTGAGTTGAAAGACAGGCTTTTCTAGACTTACCGTTAGGGATCCGCTGGGACCCGGCCATTGCCGGAGTTGGACATCGGATCAACACCGCTGTTCCGAGCAGATCATGAAACTCAACAACGGAAGGGAGAGAAGTAGAAATAATAACGCTATTGTATTCATCATCATGTCGGCCCAGTTGGGAGCAACTTAGTAAAAGGGTCTGCTGTTTCTTCAACATCTACGGATTCATTATTGCAATCACTGCTCACATTCCAGCTGGTTATCAAATGCTGGCAGTGACGCTGTATTTCTTTCATTCATGTTTTGCTCACAGAGACTAATAAACTTCCCCGGATTGTGCCATTACAAACAAAGTCGTCTTTTCTTTGCATGAGAACTCAAGACAAGGTCTCAAAAAACAGCCGTTTGCGTTTGGCTAATGAGTGTCATTAGAGTAAAATTTGTGATGCAGATGTAGTTTTTTATGATATTCCTGTTTGTTAAGAAAAAAAGATAGCAGAGTAATTAAATACACATTAGAGGAGTAACGCATGTTGGTTTGATTGCCGTCCATTTACAGATGCCTTTACCGTAGCAGCGTAGCTCATAAACCGACTGATTGTTAAATGTTCCTCCAGGGTCAACATTTTCGCTCGTGACTGGAGCCAGCTTAAATCAATAATTTCTAAAATAAAAGCAGCGGCGGTCATGTCTGCGAGCATGGAAAGGGTGGAGTGACCAGATGCCCAGCTATGATGTCATCAATAGGAGCCCTGTGTGGGGGTCAGGGCTTCTATTCATTCCTCCGCCCAGGTGTGTGTTTTCTGCGTGAGTATATGCGTGTGATGTATATCACACCCTGACCACAGAAGGTAATAGCCCTTTCTGTAGCTCATTGAAGCAAAAAACATCGGAGGAAGGCCCCGCCCCCTCCAGTCGTGGCTATGCTAAAGTTCCACTGAAGAATTCTGCTTCTTGGCTCTTTGGAAAAACTTCAGCTCACCCTCTCATATTCACACAACACATATTCATTCTTACTCATCCCCCTTTTGGTCAGCACACACCCCTTTAAAAATCCCCAAACCATTCACTTCAGCATGGTACACCAGTCCACTCCCACTCCACTGGCCAGCTTTTACAAGGTGAAACATTCCCAAGAAGAAGGAAAAAAAACACCTGGTTGTCATGAGTTTCTTTTTTTTTTTCACTTCACTTTTCCCCTTCGCTCCATTCCATTAGTAAGAGTAAAAACAAACAGGGTCCATTTAACCACTGGAAAGACGTTGCATTGCATCACAGAGACTTTACTCTCGAGCTCCGTCCAGGGCCTAAAAATAAGCTGTGAATGGCACATTGGCGTCACTGATACACCCCACCCTACGCCACACCTAGTGCCACCAATAGGCCTTCTATGTGTTAACGTACAGGGGTCTGTTTGAGTGGGTTTGTGTTTTCCTTGACTGAGGCTTTGTGAATGGCTGGAGTGTGTTGTAGGGTGGAGTTGTTTGTGTTTGCGAGCCTGATTGGAATCAACTTGACCTTGTTTATTCACAGCAGTCTTGGCTTCTTGACTGAAGGGTTGTACGGTCTCCGACAACTTGAGTCTAATATGTTTTTATTGACTGATTTATTGCACCAATCTCATTTATTTACTTGTAACTCCTAGGTTGAAAGAGCCTTGTGTTTAATTTCAGTAAGCATTGATATCACATGACAAAAGCCATAGTTGAATGTTCGCACAAGGACAAGAGTCAGGTGTTGCTCTCTTCCCCCATTCTGTCCTCTCCTGCTTTTAAGATCTCTCTCTGTCTGTCTCACGTCTTCAGGTTCAACTTCTTTTTCCCTTTGGGCAACTATTCAAAAGGGCAGTTTTCCCACAGGTGATCTGGTCCACTTTTGTCTGTTCTAACCTTACAAAGGAATTTCTGGCATTTGCCAGGCGGTGCCTACGCAGGATGGCGAGGACAGGGCAAGGAGGTGGTGAGAGGAAAAGGAAACTGCAAAACTGCAGATCTGAATAAATGAGAATCACAGCTAATATGGAGTACAAAATGGAAAACATTAGTAAAAAAAAAAAAAAATCTGTGGATTTCATGAATTGAAACTCAGAAACTTCTGCAGCAGGGCCTGAGGCTATGTCACTTAATGGACAACGAAGAAACTAATGGCTGAGACAACTGGACACCCCCCTGGCTCAAACGATGCTTACTGTTGCCAGTGTCGATTTCCCCTCAGGTAGTCATTTGTCACTGATAAAGAGGGTGAAGCAAAGATGGAGGAGAGACATAAGGATGGCAGTGTTTCCACCCTGGGAAAAGGCTCTCCTGAGAGATTAGATGGGAGGAGAGTTGGAGCAATTCTTCTGTCAGCTAAAATGGGCAAAGGGGATATTGTGTGGGGAGGTGTGATGGGGGCGGGCGTGTCTTCATATACACAGTGGATAAAGCGCCTTCATATCAGTTTATCTTGCCAGTGCTTGCTCTTAATGTTAGATTGAATGCTTTCAAGCGTGACAAAAAAAAGATAAAGGTTTAAGATCAAATAATTATATATTTTAAGTACGTTCTTCAATAGAAAAGTTGTGTAAAACCATGCAGAATTGCAGTATTTGGGATTCCAGTGAAGACAAAATAATCCTTTTTTTCAACATTTCACTCAATTCATCATATCTCGCTAGATTTGAGAAAGATAATGTTGCAGTCCTAGCTTAGTGTCACTGTTTTCACTTTTAACTGTTCTGCCTAGAAAAAGTACCAAAGATGCAATATTTGCCTTTAGGATAGAGAGGGTCAGAAGGAGCTGCATCGTCTTTTTGTAGATTTAGAAAAGGCCTGTGTCAGGGTGTCAAGGGAGAAACTGTAGTTTTGTGTAAGGAAGTCAGGAGTGGCAGAGAAGTATGTTGGATTGGTGCAGGACATGTATGAAAACAGTACAACAGTGGTGAGGTGTGCTGTTGGAAGGAAAGAAGATGGACATGTTGACAGATTAGGTCAGAAAGGAGTTGACATTAATAAAGTAACAAGGTAATTGATGACATTGATGTTGATGTCCATCAGTAGATTATCTCGCTTTACTTGCCTCCTAACCCTAGGTTGTTGCAACTGTATCTGTGACCTACAAATGTTTCCTAGTGAAAAACACTCTTGGTCATTAATCATCAGTCAGGAATAAGATGACAGGTAGACTTGGTAAATAATTACAAGTCAGGGCGAGAAAGCCCTGGACAGAGAAGGATGTGTGAATGTGCAAGCATGTGTTACAGTGGAATATTCCAATCAACTGAGTTGTTGGTGAAATAAAAGACTCTTAAAGATTACTTTTGTGTAATCACTGTAGCAATAATTTCCTCAGTCACTCGACCGAACCCACATCCTGCCAATCTTCTGCGAAAACACTTTCACAAACACACGGTAAAGAACAATACACTCAGAGATCTGTATTCCACTGATAACCTCATCACTGGGGCCGCCGTGCGACCATTCGGTCCATATTCAGTTTTCCGCTGTTGTTGACAGGTTTTTCTTGGCTAAGTCATTAGACGGGCCAGGCAGTTCAACAAAAACACACAGAGCAGAAGGACGTTTGAGTAAATTCTCCGTCAGAAGTGTTCACAAGAGATCAAGCTCCTTCGCAGCAGAAGCAGGAGGAGAGTACGAAAAGTGAGCCGCCACGGTTTGGAGACGTCAACAGTAGTCAGAAAGTTGGATTTGAGCAGCTGCGTTTGAAAGAAGCCGTTTCAAAAATCGGCAAAATATTTGAGTAGAAACAGCCAGATGAGGCTCTGAAATCTCAGCTTGATTGTAAACTGTCATTTATGCCGTTCTCACAACAAACCCTTTCCCATAATCATGACCTAACTAACTCATTATCTTAATAAAACACAGTTCAGTTCTACTGTGCCAGCTGCTTTATTTCAATCTCCATTTATTATCACACATGATTACAATCACGGCCTCAGTGTCAGCGCAGTTGACACAATGTTTTCTTTTAATTACTTGAATAAGTCAGTGTGCGAATTGCAGTGGGAAGTTTAATTGATTTATTTCTCAACAAAACTATTAGATGTCACTTCATCTTTTTCTCATTAGCAGATAACTGATGGAAATATATTTGTACAGATGTTGGAGTTATTCTTTGTTCCGGAGACTGCAGAGAACTTTGACAGAGTGTTGATAATCATTTCTACGCACGAGGAAGGTGACAGATGTCACATGAGCAAGGTGCATGACTACTGGAAGTAGAAGGTTCATGATTTGATTTTTCATTTTCTTTGCTTGCAAGAATAAAACTTTAGTCATCCATCCATCAAATTTCTTCCACTTATCCGTTCCCAGGCCGCTGGGCCAGCAGTCTCCACAACTGCCACCCAAATCACACAGCTCTGCACCTTATCTTCCTGCAGGTGGTGAGCCCACTGGAAGCGTACCACTCTAACCGGTATTTAAACTTGCCCAAGAAGTGAACCCTGGAATGTCACACCTTAGAATACACTACAACTTTTTAAAGAAAAAATCTGACACCCCATGGAACACGTCTGTAACCATCGCTACCAGAAATAAAAAATATGCCTAATTAAGATCCCAAGAACTGAACTAGCTGCACGTGCGGACATAAAGCACAGAATCCATCTCCTTGCTCTCACATTGTTTCCAGAATGTTGGGCAAAGCAGAATTCCTCAGTTACGACTGCCAGTTAGTGTTGGCAGTCAACTGGTTGAAGGTTCAGTTTAAGGCCGGTGGGTTTTCTTTGACATTAATTGAGGGGCAAGTCCCCTTGGTTTATTACAATTCTTATTAAAAGCTTTTGTCTTATTGTGACAGACTTTAACAAAATAATAGCAAAACAAAGGTTGGAATGTTTGCCTCTGAAAGTAAAAACAGTTAGCTTAGATGGATGGATGGGATAGATAGATAGATAGATAGGTAGATAGGTAGATAGGTAGATAGATAGATAGATAGATAGATAGATAGATAGATAGATAGATAGATAGATGATAGATAGATAGATAGATAGATAGATAGATAGATAGATAGATAGATAGATCCAGGAAAGAACAGAATCCAAGACACTTTCATCAGCAAGGTCAAGATTGACAACAAGTCAAATTATTAAACATGGTACACATTATTGAACATGGTACACAACAGATGTGATCTGACATCAGCAAACAACCGCAGTGTAGCTGTTACACTCCACTAAAACTTAGGAAATC
>JAFBJS010003779.1:0-66282 GCA_016785265.1 Paraplagusia blochii
TTGCTCTAAACAGATAGTTTGCCCGCAGTTTCCCAGATTTTATCTTCAAGGAAAAAAGTGTGAAATAATGTCATTAAAGGAAACAGATTCACAGCGTTTTTTTTGCGAGTTCTTGCAGACAACACCATGATTAGATTGTGTAGCTGTTTCTTGACGTCCATGCCAGAGGTTCCACCAAACCCCTGGGGTTCGATCGAACCCAGGTTAATAACCACTGCTTTAGGTGCTATGAATAGGCTGTATATTTTTTTATTTTTTTTGCAAAATTTCTTCTCTATTTGGTACATTGTTGATCACCTCCTTCTTACTCTAAGAGTTCATGTGAGAGTAGTATTTTACATTTCTGAGGTTTCTCCCAACTTGTGGTTTGGAAGCCAAGATTTACAGGCCATGTGGTTTTTGTAATCTGTACCTAAAGGGGTTGTGCGTGTGTGTGTTTATGTGTGTTAGCGTGAGTGAAAGTCAGAAAAAGAGAGAGAGAGAAAGTGTTTAATATTAATTCTGTCAGTTATTTTGGATAAATAAAAGAAAAAGCATCCATTCCTGGTCATAAAGATTCTGTAAAATCTCAGTTCTTACTTCACATCCTCTACTACACTCACAGAGGAAGAATCACCCGCTGCGTGATTCTTCCTGTCTCACTGCTATTCTCTTCTTTTCTGGGCTGCGTCATTACCTGAAGGACCTGCGCTACATTCACATTATCAGTGTCAATCGAGGGCAGGGTTTGTGAGTCCATTACAACAATCATTTTAACCTGTAGTAAGTTGAAAAATGAGCAAAAGTTGATCAAAGACGCACTAATCACAGTCTTCATGGATGAACATAGTAATTACATTACATGTCCTTTCATTAAAGTTTACAAGTTGATACAGCTCACCTCTACATCGTGCTAGTGTGATGACTTGGTCTGGTATAATATTTACCTAACATTGTTAGGTGAATATTACATTTGTTTTCTTTTAATTTAATGTCATTTCAATCCTAAAGTGATGTTCCTAGAAATACTTTTTTCCCTCCATTGCTTTAAAGTAATGTCCTGTCTATAAAATACAGACAAACAGGTTTCAGGCTGAACTGCATGGCTTTGACATCCACGTTGCTGTTGCAGACACTTTACCCCACGGGCAAATAAAGTTTATAAAAACACATTAAGTTCCAGATCAGAAACCTGAGATCCAGAAAAACCTGACACTCTTGAAAAACCTCAAGTATTTTTTTTTTTTCTTTGGTTTTGTTAGTCCTGATGACAGTAATGTTTTTACTGTTAATTTTGCCACTCAGAACATACAGCCGTTGTGCAACCTCCCATGGCGCTCACTAATTTTTTTTTTTTTGTATAGTTTAACTCGGTAGTGGCTTATATTTTGATTTGAGGAACACATTGGGTCCTGAATTTTAACAACGGGAAAGTCAGGAGGAGCAAAAAGGTTATTACATTACATGTCATGTGAACCAAGATTGATGATGTTCAAAAGTCGTGAATAAAGCCTAAAATTCTAACATTCTTTTAGATTTCTCTCTGCAATCTAATGGTTACATGCTGGCATTGCAGGAAAATGGCAAATGGATAATGATGATATGAATTAATAGTATAATTTGGACTAGTTTGGCAGGCCAGATTAAAAAGCCCAACAGGCCACATCTTGCCCTAGAGCCTTAGTTTGCCCAGGTCTAGTTTCAAAAATGAATGGGCTCACTATGTCTCAAGTTTAAATTAAAAGCATGAATTTCTGAGTTGGTGTTGGGATTTCAATATGTAGTCACCAGCCAAAAAATGTTGGAAACACTGGTATAGATGATCCCCATTGGTGGCCACTAAAAAAGGAGCAGCTGCGTCTGAATGTAACTTGCCATTGAGAACTAAATAACCATTTTATTTGTCAGCAGACAGGATGTAGAGAATGAAGCGCTGGCCTGGTCATGTGATCGGTTTAGAACCAGTCAGAACAGGAGGCCGGGCGGGGACCAAAGCACATAATTGGCTCTTGGCGGGAGTGTAATCTGCAGGGTTTAGAGCCAGAGTCCTTGTAGCAAATAGACACAATAACAGGTTTATAACACAACTACGGTTGTAGTGACGATCTGGCACTTTGACCAGGGACCCCTGCCGGAGTCTTTGCGGCTGGTGCTGACTTGAGACCAGCTGTTGTTTAAACAAAGAAGGCCTCTGTGTTCCAAGTTTTGCGCAGGAAGTGTATTTGTTGTCCTCCAGTGACAGATAAAGAGCTCTGCTGCTCCTCTTCACCCACCCTCCCCTGCATGTCTGCGCAGTTCTCCTGCATGACCCAGTTGAACGACATACTGGTAAATTCACCATGTCTGCAACTTGACGATATGATTTGAGTTGACGTCATGCTGCTATGTCATTTTTAAAGCAACATGGGATGTGGGTTTATCTTGACATTTTGATCCTTCTGAATCCCAGTAATAAAGGTTGAGAGTCAATCACTGTACTTGTATTTTCTTTATTTTCCACCAACTAAATCAGGGGTCTCATCAGAAAATTTAATAAAAAATCAATTTCCCATAGATTCTGTGTTATACCACACTAAACCAGAAGAAGACTGTGGATCAGGGTTTTGAGAACTATAGGATTTACCATAAAATGTGGAGAATAAATCTATGAAATATTCATATAGGCCGCAAAATATCATTTCACGGGCTGCAAATGGCCCACGGGCCGCAAGTTTGAGATCCCTGAACTAAGCCACAGAAGAATTTCTCCAAAGGCTTCAGTATTATGACAGTTGCTATTCTGTTTCTTGTGTTTGAATGTTGTCCTCTGACTCTTTCTTGTGGGTGTGGTTATGACTCACATCAGCAAGGCGAAGCCAAGAACGTTGTTTACATTCACTGTTCATGTTTCCACTTTACAGTTGACACCGGGTGGCAGCGCCCGAAGTAGTTTTATTTTGAGATTTGCATTTTTCTGGATGTTCCATGACCTGTATCTTTCTATTTGACTTTCAAATGCAAAGATCCTATTTTTGTTATCACAATTATAAGTATTTTCCCTCCCTTCCTTCTGACTGAGTCACTTCCTGTCAGGCCCACAGCCAGAACTGAGTGCACGCTAGCTGTTTTTTTAAGATTAAAGCAAACAAAAGCTGTGAAAAAGGTGACTTTGCAGAAGGCTGCATCGGACATGCTGCCACGTTTACATTTGCATCATAATGAACAAGAAGAAAATGACTAGTATTAAGATATAACCACTCATTAGTGCGGCTGATTTGAGGCATGTTCTTGAGGTCATCATCTAAGTGGATTACCTCAGAAACCACCCACAATCTGATCAATTGATTTTGGTCCAGTCAGCCCTGCTGGTTGTTTCCCTTTTCCCCTGTCACCACCTCTCTCCTCATCTGCTCCTCGCCGTCTCTTCCAGCTCCAGCTATTCTACGGCAGCCCTAGAGTTTGAGAAGCAGCACCAGATCGCTCCCGTGTACGAGTCGCCCAGGATGTCACGGCGGAGCCTGCGTCTGCAGAACAGTGGCGGTCACTATGGCAACGAGAGCCTGGCCGATTACTCCCACAGCCACAGCACCACCAGCACCAAAAGAGAGACACGGTGAGGAACCAGAAAATAAATAAAAATACTCCATCAAGCCTTAGCAGAGAGTCTGGATGCTGTCCGATGACAAGACAAACTGATGTTTCACTTTGTCCTTTTTCCTCACTCAGGACGGTACGCAGCAGGAAGCAGCATTCCAGCTCCAACACACTGTCGTTGTCCCTCAGTCAAGCTGACACGCCGAGGAAAGTCCTCTCTTTCTCAGCTGTCAGTACTCCTATTAGCAGCAGTAGCAGCAGCAGCAACGTTCATGAAAGCGCCATTGTGTCCGGTGACGCCCTACACAGCTCCACCTTGGACAAGTCCAGTCGCAGAAAACGCACTGTCACCACCACAACAACCACCACGACTTCCATGTTCGTGGATGGACATTGGGGTAAGAAGTGGTCTGACTTGTGCTTCCTGTTAGAACTCCAATCCACTTTGTATTCATCGTTTATTTCACCCTTTGTCCCCCAGTGGAGAAAAGCTCCAGCGCTGACCACAGCTCATCTAATGTAAACGGTGAGACCAGAGTATCGGGATCTCACACGCAGCTCGCCAACGGGTACATCTGCAAAGACTGCTCGTTACACGCTCAGGACTTGGACTCGTCTGTCACAAAGTCGGCCTTCTCATCATTGTCGTCATCGTCGTCTAAGGCTGTAGGAGCTTCCAACGACGTTCTCTCGTCTTCGGCCTCACCTGCGACCTGTTTATACTCCCACGACAAGAGTCGAAGGACGAAGACAGGTAAGAGGGTCTCAGATGTTGGATCTAAAAATCCTCCAAGGGATTTTTCTTGAACCGAATAACCGTGTCAATGTAATTTAGGATGCAATAATCGCAGGCCAACTGATGGCAATGTCTCCTTTCAGGTGTCCTGACGTCTGTGTCTCACACCTGTTTGCGCTACAGTAAAAGAGCGGTGGCCCCTGTAGTGTCTTTAGTCTCCCTCGCCTTCAGCAGTGTGCTCTGGTTGGTCTCCAGGGCTTGGACCCGCTCAGGAAAAGGTATGAAAGAATAAACCTTCGTCTCTCACTTTAACCTTTGGCTGTTGCTCTTCTCTCTTTTTAGTTTATTCTGCAAGGACTCTTGGTCTCAATCACTGAATCTCAGTGGTCTCTTTTTCATCCCTTCTCTTTTCAGTCATGGCTTCAGTGATTTCTGGATTTTCACTTCCTGCAGCCTTACACTGACTTTTGTCCTGTCCAAGTTTAAGACATTTTGACTAACAATACGTTCGGACCCTTTTGTCGACAGGTGTCACGTCGTGGTCAGACTCCGTGAGACAAACCGTGTCCTCTGGTTTTTCCCAGCTGTGGCTGCTTAAGCAGACCACACTCCACAGGATGAGGCGCTACAAGGCTAATGGCTTTGAAGGACAAGGTACCAGTCGTCACCTTGAAGGATGGAGACCAGGGATCCAAACTCCTGTCTTCCTTTGGTCCCCTCAACCTCCATCTTCTTTTCTTGGACCTTTTTAACTATATTTCATTGTCTTGCAGACTTTATTTTCAGGCAGCATGTCCTGGATCTTCACCCTTCTTTTTTTGTTTTGTTTAATTTCTTTGACTTGTTGGTTAGTCCAGTGGTCCTCAACCACTGGGCCAGGGACAGGTACCGGTCTGTGGTTGAATTGGTGTCGGGCCGCAGATAAAAAATGTTTCCTTTTGGCTCCATCTGGCTATTTCTTCCACTTGATCCATACCCATATCAACAAAAGAACTGACCAATAGAATGGCTAGGATTCCATGATCAATAATGCAACTATATTTGATTAGGAAATATTTTCTCAGTGAAGACAACAACAATAAACTCAAAATGATGCAGAGTCATTGATTCAAGATTCTAACTTTTATACCAGTCTAGTTGCAAAAAGTTATAGGCTGTGTGCACTTAAGAAATCCTTGTTGTGTGCATGCACAGTTAATTTGGGTAGGAAGATTTTACAGGTAGGAAAATATTTCAGAACCACGGACATTTCATTTTTTTGAGCAGTATTTATACTGCTACAATTTAACGACCGGTCCGTGAAAATAGTAAGAGACATGTAACCACTGGCACATATTTAACATATCCCAGAGTTCCAGGGAATATTATCCTGCTGATTTGCACTTGTTTTTTTCCACAGACCTTTTCTGACCTGTAACGAGGTTTTCTCCTGTCTTTTTGTCCTGGGTTGTTGTCTTTGTCTTGTCAATTATTCCCTCTCGCTTGTTTTTTCATAAAAACGGCTCCACTGATGTCACTGTGGGTCACATGTGAAGTCTCTCTCTTTTTATTCATCCCACACATTCTATCAGTCGTCAACAACAACAGTGTGTACATGCGTTTGTTAATTTCTGTTGTCTTTGTTGTGTGTTTCAGCCCACTCCAGTTTCTGTGGAAGCATGAACGTCAGGGACCTGGTGACGGGAGATGCCACCAATATGGACCTGAATGGTTCCCTGTGTAAGGAGATGCACATTCTCATTGTCTCCCTGATGGACAGGGAAATGTTGGAAATCTGTAAAACTTGTATCAGGTAGAAAGACATCAATCGTGAAATTACTGGGAGGAAGATTTTGTCTGTCAGAGGAAGTTCTTGTCTTAAAGACAAAAGATTTATAAAATGTGAAACCATTCAGATTTTTGTTTTCATTTTATTCCGGACACATGATTTGCTGATTTCTGTTTTTATTCATGTTGGCTTGGATTATTTGCAGCTTTGTCTGTCACCATTTTTAATTTTTATCTGTCTGTGTCTTTAGTTTGCTTGCCTTTCACAATTTTTTTGCTTTTAGTTATGTATTTATTTTTTTACATACGCAGGTGATGACTGTAAAGGAAAGCAGTATACAGAGACACACACTGTCCTCCTCAAACAGTCCACTAGGCGTCAACGCTTAGTGGGGGCACTCTGGAGCATCTTAGCTTACACAGGTTAATGACTAATTCCTGATCATTTGTAAATGGTCTGTTAAAGGGGAAAACAGTTTTCCAAGTGTAGTCCACCTGTGGAGTTATCTCATGGTTTTAAAACCCTTTGTCTCTTGTCTTGTCTTCAGGTTACTGTCTCCTCCAACCAGCACACTGTGTCGTGAGAGCAGCCAAAGCTGTGGGTTGTGGGGTCGCCACAGTAGCACAGAGGCTGGTCTCAGTGCTCTGGGTTCTTCTGTCAGCTCCAGGTTGGTGGAGTTTTTTAATTAAGTGTTGAAAATAGTAATAAAAAACATTCTTAATCTGTTTATGTTTACATTTTTACTTCATGTTCTCATAGAGAAAGCTGCCCGCGGACTTGGGTGGTTTCTTGCTACAGGATGGTATCAGCTGGTGTCCCTCGTATGTCTCCTCAATGTCTTCTTTCTGACACGGTATGAAAACGTCCACTTTGTCCGTGTGTTGTTTTTTTGTGTTACAGCTGACAGTCATTTTCTTCATAAAGTTCTCCTCAGTTTGGTTCCATTTTTCATTTTTGTGGTCTATTCCCTTTGAGTGTGAGGATGCCAAAAGCAATAAAAATTTAATTACTTTCTGTGGAGTGTGTCAATTGACGCCCCCGTGTGGCCAAATATTGTTACTAAATGCTGAAACGTTCTGAGAAATGTTAGATGTTTGTTAGAATAAAGGCAGGGGATTTGACAGACTACAAACATTTACTGAAATATCAAATAAGAAATTTTTCTTCAAAATATAATGAATAACTTGTTTGAAGGAAAGAGGATGTTGATGAATTGTGTGTTAGTATCACTTCATTCACGAGTTGTTTCCACCATTTTTTTCCCCAGTGTCCTTCCCAAACTCTGGAAGCTCCTGCTGCTTCTTTTACCTCTGCTGCTCCTGCTTGGTGAGTGTTTGAGAACATCTCTTTGTGTGAGGAAGTAAATCATTTGTTAAGATCTGAGGAATGATCCATATTAAGTTCGCCTGTCCTGGATGCCTTTAGCATTTACCCAAACTTGTCCTTCTCTCGTTTTTTGCAGCTTTATGGTGGTGGGCTCCGTCCGCTTCTGCCCTTCTTGCCTACCTCCCCGCTGTTAACATGAGTGCATGGCGTCCTGCGTCTCCTTTCACCCTCTTGTCTAACTTGATGCCAGCTTCTGCTCCAATTCCTGTCCCTGTTCCCAGTCCGGAGGCTCCACTGGACCAGACTCCAGCCACTCCAGTCTCACACCCACTGGTAAGACAGTTAACGGATTGATGTCTGTAGACTTTAGATTGAAATATAAATAATAGACAAGTTCTGGATTTTTTCTCCCTCCTCAGACGGTGCCTCCAACTGGAGTGATCTCCACTGTAGATATGGAACGTATTGAAAAAATAGAGCGGCAGCTAGCCCTGCTTTGGAAGCAGGTCCAGGATGGAGGCGAGAAGCAGGATCAGCGCCATGTTGACATTCTAGTCCTCTATAACACCTTAAAGGATCAGCTCCACACTCAGACGGACAGGGAGAGTCTGGGACTGTGGGTCTCCTCTCTGCTGGAACAGAGGCTCGCAGTTCTGCACGGAGAACTGGAGAAGGAGAGCAGCGCCCGGTCAAAGGTAAGAGAACGGTCAGATCTGACAATTCTGGCCAAGTTGAGCAACAGCAGTGATCGTCTGCATGAAATGTTTCTCAAACTCTGCTTTTTATCTGTGTTTACCTCAGAGCACAAAAGAGCAGAAACAGCAACATGAGGGTCAGGCAGCACGACTGGCTGATTTAGAATTGCTGCTAAATGCTCTGGCTGCCAAGACTCAGGTCAGTGTACGGAAAAGTCTGGGTTTGTGTCAGACTGGAAATACCTCTGCCAAAGTCTGCTTGTATTTGAAACTTTTTAAACCAAACAGGATTAAAATGTATCAAACTTTCTAGTTTTTTTGCCAGATATTTTTTATTTGGATTACCCAACATGCATCTGTTTTACACAAACAGAACCTGTCCACTGCATTTGACCAGATAAAGATTAGTGTAGACTACAGCTCAAAAAACGATTTTTGTCTGATTGACAAAACTTTTCTGGACAGACATCATAGAAACTTGACACGCAAAGAAGTTGAAGGCCACCACCCACTATCATTTCACAGAAAGGCCGCGTCAGCTTTCAGTGTTCAATATAAAATAAATCATTTAATAAAAAATCAGTTTCCTGTGAATTCTATGTAATACAACACTGAACCAGAAGGAGGCTCTGGATCAAAGTTTTAAGAACTATATGATTTACCATAAAATGCGGAACAAATCTATAAAATATTATCATAAATTTCACATAAAGGCGGGGGTCGCAAAATTTCATTCCACGGCCACAAATGGCCCATCGGCCACGAGTTTTAGACCCCTGTTTTAGACTACAATTTAAAGACAACCATACAGCTGGCAAACTCTGCTAGTTGGCCATATAAAATTATGACATGGGCTTGATTTGGTTTGCAGGCCCTAGATTTTGATGAAGAACAAATATTTCAAGATAAAGACATATCTTGAATAAAACAAGGCATCCTTGCAAGCAAAGACACGCAGCAAAAGCATGACGGCCGACACTGGTCTCTTATCAGAAAGCAGATTTTTTTGGAGGGGGTGTGGAGGAGAGACATGCTCACATGATTTTTTATTTTTTTTACATTTAAAACCTTGGTGATTAATGATTATATTTGTTATATAGGAGGTTCAGCAGAGACAACAGCAGTTTGAGCAGGAGAAGGAGCAGAAGGAGAAAGAAGAAGTTGTCGTTCCAACAGCAGAACCTGCACCCATCAGGTAATAAGTACAGAACGTGTTTAGGCTTTTGTATGATACTGTACAGCGTCACGAATAAAAGACAGCGACAGAAAACATCTTTGTTTTTTTCTCCAGTGTGGGTGTGCAGAAGGAGGACCATGATGCTCTGCTGGCCGAGGTGCACAGACTAGAACTGGAGCTGGGTAAAATCAAAGAGGACCTGCGGGGCGTCATGGGATGCAAGGGCAAGTGTGAGCAGCTGGACAATCTGCACCAGATGGTAAGAAACTAAAATGACCTACTGTTACTAATTTTCTTCATGTGTTTGTATCTCATAGTATTTCCATTCTATCCTTTTCCTAGATCTCAGACCAAGTATCGTCTCAGGTGCGCAAGGAGCTGCATGCTCTGTTCTACGGCAGTGCTGGGTCAGGAGAGCAGCAGGGAGAACTTCCTGAGTCTCTGATCTACTGGCTGTCGCAGCGCTACGTGAACACACCAGACCTGCAGGCCTCGCTGGCTGAATTGGAACTGAGAATCTTGAGAAACGTGTCCCTGCAGCTTGATCTGAACCGAGCCCAGACCCTGAACGAGGCTGAGTCTCAGGCCAAGAACATCGTCCAGACGGTTACTGGTACCGTCCAGCACACTGTGTCCACTGAGGGAATGTCAGACGAGGTAGGTAAAACTGTTTACTCACCAACATCGCTGTGGATTTTCAACTGAGTCAGTAATGTAAATAAGTTGAGGATTCTTAAGGGAACTCAGTCTTATCACAAAACCACATGAACCGCCAAAGAAAACAAGTCTAGAAGACGAACACTTGGATAAGACAGATTATAGTTATCGCTCTTCACCCAGATTCAAAGTAAACAACTAGTAAAGATTCTAATAAAAATATGAAGCAACAATATACATGTACAATTTTGCCTCACACACATTTCACACTTCTGTTCTCTTTTCTACAGCAAGTGAAGCTGATCGTCCAAAACGCATTGAAACTCTACTCCCAGGATCGAACAGGTCTGGCAGACTACGCCCTGGAGTCAGGAGGTAAGAGGACAGTCTACTGCTGAGGTCACAACATCCTGGGCCTTTTTCTATCCTAGTATCATGTTGTTCTACGTAAATGTATCTAAAGTACTTGATGTGTTGATACAAAAGCAGTAGAAACAGACGTTTCATGAAACTACACTGTGATGTAGTATAGATATGGCGAGGTATTATTACAAAAAAGGTTCTGGCTTTATTGTTAAATTTTATCAGTGGCGCTCATCTAACAAACTTTACAGACACCTGAAGAAATATTCATGTCATGCTGGCGAAAACGGCAAAACAAATTAATTGTGTCTGTCTGCAGGTGGCAGCATCCTCAGCACTCGTTGCTCAGAGACGTACGAGACAAAGACAGCCCTCATGAGTCTGCTTGGTGTGCCCCTCTGGTACTTCTCACAGTCTCCACGTGTCGTCATCCAGGTAAAGTTCAACACTGATACTGATTTAAGACAGAGGTTCTCAACCTTAGGTACACCTATCACTAGTGGTACTTGGTTTGGTTCTACATCGCTATTCACAAAGGTCTTCTGTTGCACTTTAGGAGTTAGTTAAGTTAAGTTAATGACTAGTTGTCATCATATTTAGCTTTTGTTGGATTAATCTGGTCCCTCCTTCCACTTTTTGTCTCAGCCTGATGTCTACCCAGGGAACTGCTGGGCTTTTAAAGGCACTCAGGGTTACCTGGTGATCCGGCTTTCCTTGAGGATCCTGCCCACATCTTTCTGCGTGGAACACGTCCCCAAGACATTGTCGCCAACTGGAGATATAACCAGTGCTCCTCGCAACTTCACCGTATATGTAAGAAATGTACTTAACCTTTAGTCAACATATATTGCATTTTAGGCGCAAATTATATTGTTGTTTTTTGTGTATAGGGTCTGGATGATGAGTACCAAGAAGAAGGGAAGCTCCTGGGACACTACATTTATCAGGAAGATGGAGAATCACTGCAAACCTTCCCTGTTATGGTAACAGCAAAGATAATGTTCAATAATGATCTAGTTCTAAAGGTTTTTGTGATCATTTTATAAACTGTTTCCATTCTTGTTCAGGAGCCGAATGACAAGTCCTTCCAGATCATCGAGGTGCGAGTGCTGTCTAACTGGGGTCACCCGGACTACACCTGCCTGTATCGGTTCAGAGTGCACGGAGAACCCAGACCTCAGTGAACCAACCACTACCACGTCAACCTTTCTGTACATAGCTCTTTCTCTAACAGTTGGTGGAGGAACTTGTCCATACTTTGAAGATGTTTTTTGTACGGAAGCCATGGAATGTTTATAGAATGTGTTCAGACTGAAGCAAGAACCTGTTTGGGTTTTTTTTTTGTATAATTGGAGGAATCACAGAGAAGTCTACGCGATGATTGTTGATGTCACATTAGAGGACTAGGACCATGGAAGAAGGTTATATTCCCATATTACCTTTTTTTTTTGTAAAAGGCCACTTGCACTGAAGCAGCCTGAGAAGGACCAGGCTCCATTATAGCAGATACATCCTTTCTCCCCTTTTAGCCCCTTCTACTTCTACAGGAAGGTGGACGCCTGGAAGGAGGAAGTTGACTCATCTTTTGTTTTTTTCTTCCTACTGCATCTTGGTTATGCTTTTGTATTTTATTTTATTTTTTCTGGTAGTAACAAACAGTGGCGCCTATCTGAGGTGCTCCTCTGGACACAGTACAAGTGTATTTTTCTTTTTTTCAGCTGTTGCTGCCTCCGGGAAGCTCTGAATGTTCTGAAAAATCAAGTCTTGCTGCAAGTCGACCTTTAACTACACAACAAACGCTACTAGAACCTCTGAGCTGCTTCATATACTAGGAGCATTGCATCCTTCACTTTAATGAACATTCAACAAATGTCTCTTTTTAAAGTCCTAGTTGATGCACTAAAGCATGTGTCTCCTGAGAATCACTCTGAATGGTCATTATTGCGTTCAATCGAATTTTGGCAGAAATCTCAAATGTAGAATCAAGGGCTGGATGATTAAAGGGTCATGAGAAACGTTAGCAGAGGAATGTTTTTTTAACCAAAACACAACCATAAAATATTTGTCGTCTCCATTCTGTGTTAAGTAATCAAAAATGTATTCCAAATTTGGAGGAAAGAAATGTGAAATTCCTAGTGGGGCTGAAGCCAGAGCTATCTCGGCAACAAAGTTCACTTCCCTAACCAAAGTATTCTTAGCCGTACATTGAACTTTCATGAAGTTTTGTACCACAGACAATATGTGCTTCATTTGGTGTGATTGACAAATTTTTACCAAAAAACGCAAAAGGTTTAGAAATTCTTGCTCGAATGGACTCACTGTGGAAGCAAAATCACAGCTGTGCTCTGTCGCCCTCTTGTGGTAGATCCTAGAAATTTTTTTTTTCACTGAAATGTTGGATAGAAGAGTTACGTTTTGAGGATGTTGAATGGAAGCGGAAAGAATGTGTATCCACAGATGGTTTCTTATAGCCCAGTGTGTGATTTTTCTTTTGTATTTTTATTTTTTTACCATAAGAAGTCTCTGTCCTCTACACACAACTGTCAACGTCCTCCTGACAAAGATTCCCTCTATACCTGAAGGAATGTTATCTGTACATCTTGTTGTTAATAGTCAGTTCTTTATATCTGCTTTTATCAAATGTTGTTTTATGAAAAAGATCACCTGTCATATTCATTACAGTTGGTATATATTGATTTACTGTTACTCCCATTTATTTTTTTGTTGAGTGTGTAAATACACTGCAATTACAGGTTAGATTAATGCTTGGCACGGGTCTTCACTACTCAGAATGAATTATGGTGTTTTTGTTGTCACTACTTTTGGGAGCAGAAGGGGGGTCTAAAGTCTGAAATGTCATGTTTAATGTTGTATCCACATGTTTATTTATTAACACGTCATTTAGACCCTGCATCATGAGTTACTGCGATGTATATTTTGTGAAAAAAAAAGCTATTCAGTGCATTTTGGAACCATCTTGGGACTTTTTTGTAAGATAAATGGCTATTTTTGTTCAGTCATGAGATGACTTAACTGCTTTGGAAAAAAATTCCAATAAAGACTTTAATTTTGAATTGTCTTCTTTGAATGATCTCACTTTTAAAAGTCTTTCGAAAGCCATTTGACGACACCTTACTGCAACAGTTTCCAACTTTACTTATTTGCACCATCAGGCCACATCAACAAGACAATTCCCTTCAAGGGATCAGTTGTAAATGGAGATGTAACCACTTCATAATATACTAGTAGCATACATTGTACTGCTGTGTTATTAAACACACTATCACATTAAGAAACTCTACAGAGTTGACATAAAATATTTTGTAAGATCCCACGGGCCATACAAAATGACTTGCCGGGCTGCATTTGGTCCCTGTGCCTTGAGTTTGACAGATGCCTTGTTGCATTCTATTAATAGTGAATAACAAATTTCAAATAAATATACAACTAGCAAAACCATATTAATTGTCGAAGCCAAACACTAGGGGTACAGCATTTTACCTTTGGCATCCAGCAATAAAGGACAATAACAATAAAGATTTTATGGACGGAAGAAATACATTTTTAAAAGGTTTGATAAGTTGTCTACTCATTAATAAACACATTTATATTTACAATTCTAACAAATTAATAACGTGTCCTAAACAATATTCATATTGGGGTATCTGCTGCCATCCAGTGGCAGATTTGATAAAAAGAAAATAAATACTATTCGCGTAAATCTAAACTATTGTACAATAATATACTAGTCTCACATTGCGTTAGGTAATAATCTTAACGATTGGTGTTTGCTGTTCTAATGTATGAACTAAACTCTAGTAGTATTAACACCGGAAGTTGAAATACAAGGCAACATTTACTTCCTTAGCAACCAAAACCTCCCCTGACGACCGCCAGAATAACAGAGAAATGGCGAGAAGAATCAGTGCTGAAACATCACTTTGGCAACACGTGTGTGAAGGTAAATCAAGCGAAAGTTAATAGGAGGTAATTATTATATTGACCGTTAGTTACATCTTATCTTTATCTGTGTGGGCTGCACATTTGTGATGTACAGCTACTGTGATAGTCCAAAAGACAGAAGGCTAGGTAGGATATGGAACACTATTAAATAAATAAAGAACTTTGTAGGGTTTTCTTTTGTGTTTGATTGGCAGAATATGAAGCTGAGAAGGTGCAGGGATCTGTCTCTGATGAATGGACTCACTGCAGCCCAGGAGGAGCCCAGTTCTCCCAGAAAAGCATCAGCTCACACTTCCCAGTTTCCAATGGATACACTACAGGAAAGGTGAGCTGCAAAACTAAGGCTGATGTTGGTGAAATAAAAGCCTTTAAAATACAGTAATCAATGGTAGTTATACTTTTTTAGTCAAGAAAAGAATAATGTTATAAGGATAATGTTATATCATGTTATATCTTTGTTGTCTTTTCAGTTAAATTTCAATGTAATTCCTTCTTTACAGAACAAAATGTATTTTGTATAAAGCAGGCATTATTAATAAACACATTCTGTGAGCCAACTACTGTATAGTACACATTTGATTTTATCTCGCGGGCCAAATATAATTACACTGCCGGCCAGATTTGGGCCATAGTTATATTAATAATAATAATAATAATAATAGATTGTATTTTAAAGTGCCTTTCAGGACACTCAAGGATACTTTACATAGTACATTTAACAGAAAATGAATAAACAAACAAGATAATACACCCGTGCTTAAGAAGTGAACACAATTTAAGTCTAATTTGTATAGTCTTGTTTTCCGATATGTTCAGTTCTTCTGTATTAAATAATGTTAAACTAATAATCAATAAACGAGTTAAAAAATAACTTAAAAGTCTAACAGTGTGCTGACGATACCTTCAAGTTAGTTTCCACACTAAGCCATTAAAGAGTTTTTATGATACACATCAGTTTACTGCATGTTCTTCAAGTACTTAAATCTCTGTCTGTTTCCAGAAGGTGACCTTTGAGAGCACGAAGAAAAATCGCTCTTTGCCACCAAGGCTTCAGAGTAGGATTTAACACAATGATTTACACACTGTTCCATCTGCTCAAGCAATGAAATCAATGGGCTCTATTTTTGTGTGTGTGTGTCAGGTCCTGTTGTACGCTATGTGGAGAAGAGTGTTTTTCCGGTGCTGTTGCCTGGACTGGAAGCTCTGTTCATAGAAGCTGATAAACATCACTGTTTCCAGGTGGGGACTTTTGATGTGATTAGTATCCACTTTATTATCAGTCAGTGATTACTTCCAATACAGTTCTATTTCTGAAATAATATTAAAACAATCGCTCTGAATGTTACTGGCATTAGGCTCCATTTAACTGTATCAAATGGCCCTCAACTTATTATTTTGCATTACAGAGGAAAACAACGGTATTTAACCCATGTGACTTTCTAACTGAGTGGCTGTACAAGTAAGAAACTCTTCTGTCCCCACAAGTCCGACTCTTCTGTCCCCACAAGTTTAACTCATAAAAAGACCTTTTTCTTTCATAATAATTATGTTTTTTTCAGTCACAATCCACAAAGACAGGGACATGAACCGGTAAATTTCACTGACATCCCGTTTGTTAAGGACAGGCTGAGTAGACAGTGAGTGTTACTTTAACCCAGACACAGGCAAACTACAGACTGTGGACCGTTTGGCATTTGTCTGTCTATTACACTTTTTTCATTCTCTGTTCTCAGTCCCAGGCGTCCCTTCCCTCTGTTTTTACGGCTGACTGAAGAACAGGCTGTTCTGCTTATTCAAGCTTTCTGGAGGGGCTATAAGGTAAACTGAAGAGTGAGCAAAGTGGTCTCCCATGCTCTCTGTCCAATACAATATTAAAAGGTCAGAGACAGACATGTGGGTAGACGGAGTGTGGGGCAGACAGGTGAGTGTGTGAATTTTGACCTTAATATTTATTTGTACAGGCATAGACATGCATGTATAAACATGCAGGTACAGACATGCATTTACAGGATTATATTGATATCCTTGAGCACTGTATTGATTATTTATTAATCATTTCCCAACAAATAATCATGTTGTATGTATGCATTTTGGGACATGCTTTTGGAGGCATCATACTGACATAATGCAATAATATGGCATGACGTTCAGGAAATGAATGTTTGAATATATATACCAAAAGTCTGAAAATATATAAAACGAAGTCTGAATATATATACCAAAGTTTAAATATATATACAAACTGTCTGTATGTGTATATATATATATATATATATATTGGCTTTTTGTATATGTATTGAGACTTTTCGTATATATTCAATTCATATTCAAACATTAGTCTCCTGAACAGCATGCCATATATGTGTGTGTGTGTGTGTGTGGTACTTGAGCACATATGTATTTAGGCCAACAAAAGTTTAACAATTTCAGTATTTTCACCAACCCCTAGGCTTGCAGACCCCTGTAAAGGACCACTGCCTAAAAAATAATAGCATGATGGTTTTTGATACAATGGATTAATTGCCGTACCATAATTGATCCACTACTGCGGTTGTTTGACAAACTACCTTAAGATTAACGTTGCATTAAAAGGTTGACATCGAGCCCACGGTAAAGTTAAGTTAATCAGTACTGAAAAGTCTGCCTGCTGTCTGTTTGTGTGTGTGTCAGTGTGTGTTTTAACGGCCCCCCAGTGTGTGTGCATTCGCCCACAGTGGGATCTTGTTGTATAATTCCATCCCACTGAAAACCCGCTCAACCAAAGGAACAGCAATTTCATTCAGCAGCTTGATTATGTCATCAGTGTTGCAGGGGTTTAATTCCTTCCTGTGAGTGGGCGTCATGGGCTGAAGTGCTCTGCACTGAGGTATTAATAGATATACACAGACACTGCTGGAGGAAATCAGCTGCAGTTTCTCTCCACAATACAGGCAGAGGATGTAGGTTCCAAGGTCTCACCAGAGTTTTTTTGTTTTTTTTCCCCTCTCCCTACACTCTTTGTATGTTACATTTTTTAACGTAAAAAGGATGACAAATGTGCTGCCATGCACCATCACTGATGTTGCAGTACTTTGTTGGAACCTGACAGAGTGAAAATTGCAATAACGCTTTGGCAAATTTGCACCAGCAGAGGGCACCATATCCTCCTTTTCCATAATTGCAAACGGACTCGAACTAACGTAGGGTGGCAGCAGTGAGTTGACTCTCCCTGACCTGACAGAGGTTCAGCTGGGGCACTGATAGCACTGCAGCTTGGCAGCCCCAGGGATTTAGAAATAAAACAGGCAGAAAGAGACTGAGTCAGTGAAGAGACAAATGAAGGATGTATCTGGGAGGCCCTCTGTGCAAGATTCATGTATGGGTGGATGGATTAACAAACAGGAAGGAGGTGATTTTGCAAAAAATGGCCTCAGAAGCGTAAAAGAGGACAAAATGGTAAAATGAATAGAACTGTGGAAAGGTCTGAGATGGAGGTGAATTGAGTTTATAAAGGATTCTGCATTGCAGTAAGGTGTTTAAAGTATCATAAATATTGGGTTTGAGATCATTGGTTATTTTAGCCAGACACACAAACTCAGTCTGACCCAACTGCTGTTGAAGAAATTCTGTTTTTTGACAGTAGCCTGTATCAGAGGGATACGGTTAACTATTAGTTTTTTCTACTTTTTCGTTTGGATAATTAGAACAAGGCAATAGTTATTGGGATGAACCGGTCAATCGGGCGCCGACTCAAAGCGCCCAAAGCATACTTTTTTTTGTGTGCCAGAATGAACATGGTATCGGAAAAAAAAAAGGTTTCACAATCGGTTCATCTCTAAATAGTTACAAATTATTTCATATCATTGCAACTGTTCTTCTAGCACATCTTAGCACAGGTAGCAGAACATTTATCACTGCAATCACTAATAACATATTGTTGACTTATCATTAAGACCCAGTAATATTCACAATACAACAATTATTTGAGTCTAGAATTACTGCGATATTAATATTCCGAAATCGCATATCTCTATTTTTATCAGCATACTTTGTTCTCTTTCATCTCCATTATACAAATCCTTGCTCCCCCAGCTCCCCAACATCCCCCCAAGACTCCCCCTCCCTCTCTTGCACTGCCTGCTGTTATGTAACCTGCCTGATGCAGCATAGACTGCAGTGTCAGTGTGTGTTTGTGTGAAAGAGTATGTGAGAAATAGATGGTGAGAGAGTTCAAGCTGGAAAGTGTTTTTGTAGATTAGAGTTGTTATTATTCATTTTTTTCTGTTATTATGACAAAAACATTCAAAGAATTGCAAACAACTAAAGAGTGCACACTGTATCTCATCTCCTGCCTTCACACACACACACACACACACACTTTTAACAGATTTTCTTGCCTCAGAGAAGTAGCTTTTGAAAGGGTTGCTCCGTCTAAACATGTTATGTAACCCTGTGCGAAGCCTGCGCCTCAGCCAAACACTGATCCCTTCATGTATACGAATGCACAGAGAACAGTCTCACTCCTCAGATACACTGATCAGACTGACTTAGGTCAGGTTTACTCAGCCTGACTTACAATATGCTTCTTAATGCGTCATAGAGAGTTGAAAAACAAACAGAAGCAGTACTGATGGTATGTTGTGAAAAGGAAATATCGTTTTACTAAACATCCACACACTTGCATCTATAGCACAGGTGTCAAACTCTGGCCCGGGGACCAAATCTGGCCCGCAGTGTAATTATTTTTGGCCCACGAGATAAAATCAAATGTGTACTATAGTTGGCCCACCAGTACGTAGATTTACATACTCAGAATTTGTTATATTAATAATGCATGCTTTTTGTTATAGCACATACATTTTGTTCAGTAAAGAAAGATTTACATTGAAACCATCTGAAAAGACAACAAAGAGACCGAATAAGAAACAAATACCAATGATGTGTGAATTTTTTTCTATATCAATTTTCAATTTCATGTGTTGATACAACAAAAGAACTGAACAATAGAATAACTAGGATTCCATCATCAATAATTTCACTATATTTGATTAGGAAATATTTTCTCAGTCAAGACAACCACAATAAACTCAAAATGACGCAGAGTCATTAATACAAGATTCTAACCTTGTATACCTGACTGGTAGGAAAATATATTAGAACACTGAAATTTACATTTAATAAGGGGTATTATCTGCCACAAAATAACTTCCGGTCAGTGTAAATAGTACAAGAAATTAACTGGTCCATGGCGCAAAAAAAGTTGGGAAACACTGATCTACAGCACCTAGCATGATGACAGTTTGGTTGATAATACAGAACATTATTGCACACGTTAGATTATCCATCCATCCATCCATCCATCTTGTTTGCTTATCCATTAAAGAAGTCATGTATTACCTTATTTTTTAAGGTTTTAGGATATTTCAGAAGGAGTACCAGAGGAAAATCCTTCTGATAGTCAAAGGCCTAGTTGTGTTGTTAAGTAGGGCATTGAGTATACCGACTGAAATCTCACATGACAGTATTTAACAGTGCTGGCTGAAAACACACACACGTACAGCGGGCTGTGCAGTCAGAAGTAGGTCTGTGATTCCAGCTGTATGATTCTGCGGCACAGATAAATAAATCATTTGCAGTCAGGTCCAGTGTTTAGTCAGTGACGGGTCACATGCATTGGCACTTGTGAAAAAAAATGTCACAGTCACTGAGGACATCCAGGAACCACTGACATTGTTTCATCTCCACTTCCCCTCCTATGGAGAGGCTGTGGTTGCACGTTGTTCCAGTTCAATGGACCTCATTTGTTATCCTCTCCATCAGCAACACAAAAATTATTGATTTGATCTGATTTTTTTATTATTGTTTAATATTTTCCACAATAAAAACTGTATATGTGATTTTAAATTATTGCAATATAATGATTAACAGAACATTACTCAGAGGTGGAGGAGTTAAAGATCCTGAGATTCTCCTCAGGAGAAACAAAGATGGACTGTATCAGGAATAAAGTGATTAGAAGGACAACACAGACAGGAAGCTTTGAAGAAAAAGCTAGAGAAGACAGATTGAGATGTTTTTGGACATGTTCAAAGGAGGGACAGTGGATACATTGGTAGAACAATTTTCCTAGAGATGGAGCTACCAGGTAGGAGACAAAGGAGATGGAGTGGATGCAGTGAGGAAGGACAGGGAGGTAGTTGGAGTTGGAGCAACCCCTGAAAAAGGGACAAGACGAAAGGAGGAGAAAAGGAAGACCAATAACTAAGTCTCCTGCTTGAAAGTCCTCAAGCATAGTAAATCTGTTAGCTTACTTCAATAAACGGCGTCTACTGGGTTTTTGTTCTGGTATCAACAACAGAGCACTGTTACTTTGCTTGGTGACAATTTATCGCAATAATCACATCCAATGGTGTATGACCAAATTGGAAGAATCGATTATAAAAAAGGGTTGATGGATATACACCCGCTGTAGGATGGCTGTGACTTTACACAGCCTGTCACTGTGAACCGTGATGTGATTGCAACACATCTCTGAAAAAAAAACAAAGCTTTTGTGCTGCTGCAGAGAGTGGGCCTGGGTGAGAGGCTCAGCCTCACAGGCTGCTTTGCACAAAATAAAAGAACCAGCTCTGAAAGGCTGTGCAGCGAGACAGAAGCAGAGCGTCAGGGTTGTCCTTGTGCTGTATCTTCATATATACATATATATGTACATATATATGAACACACACATATATATATATATATATATATGCACATATATGGACATATATATGTATATGTATATATATATACATACTGTATATACTGTATATATATTCTATTCTAGTAGCACATACATATATACATATATACAGTATATGTATATATTTATATATATACATATATATATGTGTGTACATATATATGTATATATGCTACTAGAATAAACACAAACATCAACACAAAGCCCAGACAACCGGAGAAGGCGGTTTGACAACAACCGCCGCACACAAACGACACCCCCCCATCGCCCCCCCCACACTCCCTTCACCCAGTTGAGTTTATGATGATATTCTATAGATTTTTTTTCTCCACATTTTATGGTAAATCAGATGTGTATAAGAGACAGCATACATATATACATATATACAGTATATGTATATATTTATATATATACATATATATATGTGTGTACATATATATGTATATATGCTACTAGAATAAACACAAACATCAACACAAAGTGAGCCCAACCTGAGACGGCTTTTTGACAACAACTGCTGAAAATAAATGGCAACCCCAGATGGCCCCCTCCTCTCTTTTTTCATTTGTAAGGTTTTCTCCCACCAGCAGAGGTTCCGCTGCTGCGCTTTGATGCTCTGTGAATAAATTATTAAAGCTCACCAGTTCCACTCATTCCTCCGCTAATCAGCGGACATAAATACAGCAAGGCCGTTGTTTCCACATGGCCAGGCGCTCATGGGAAAGTTGAGGTTGAATGAAGAGGGTGGAGCAGGAGGAAATTGGCCAGAGGAGAGGTGGGGAGAGTGGTGTATGGAAGGTGGAGATGTAATAGAGGATGGAGTGTTTGATGATAAAGAGATGGAAATAGTTGATAAATTATTCAAGACAGAAACAAAAGATAGAAAAGGAGAGACTATAAAGAGGTGGAAATAAAAATCAGAGGCAGTTCCTCAAGGGAAACTCCCATGAATCTCAAAGAAGATACTATTATATAATGTACTTAAAGAGTATTTAGTTATTAGCCATGGATGATTGTAATTGCATATTTGGGGAATTACTCTACAATGTACCTTTACGGCTGATTGCCTACTGATGAGGGGTCCGACCACTTGGTTGAATGTGTATTTATGTGTGTGTCATACAGATCAGAGCGCGGCCAGATGTGCAGGAGTTGCGTCAGTGGCAAAAACATCTCAGAGAAAAACAAGACATTGCGAGAACTGTCCGCCATTTCTGGGCCCAGCAGGAGAGCAGAGGTGAATACACGCACACACGTATGAGCACACGTGCACACGCACCTCATCATCTTGAGTTATATACTATGCATGCACACATTAACTACACAATGCATTCTTAATGACACTCGAACTATACATGATTCATACCCATGTAGAGGAGAGGTGACGAAGCTGAGCACAGAGATGGTTCTCAAGTTCCCATTCACATTCACATTCACATTCCCCTATGGTTGTTAAAGAACATATAGTCAATCAAATAACCAACTGTTAATTAATGTATCTAGACATCAAAATGTCTCACTCCCAGTGACAACCTCAAATCTCTGCCTCGTCTGACTAACTCTACTGCCTGTCTACCTCTAACACTCTGTCAATGTCCTCAGACCATCACATTTACATGATGTGATGGATTAGAGACACTAGGAATAAGCAGAATTCAGGAGGCAGAGGTGGATGTGGAGGAGTTAAAGATGCTGAGATTCTCTTTCGGAGAGAGGATGGACAGGATCAGGACTGAGGTCATTAGGGGGACAACACAGACAGGAAGCTAGATAAACTAGATCAAGATGGACATGTTCAGAGGTGGTTATATTGGCAGAAGAAGATGGAGCTCCCAGGTAGAAGACGAAGAGGAGATCAATGGTTGCAGTGAGAGAGGACATTGAGGTAGTTTGAGTTAGAGTTGAGGACACAAAGGACAGGGTGAGATGGAAATTGTTGACCCGCTGTGGAAACCCCCGAAAGGAAGATGAATGTCCTCAGACCATCCATCATAACAGGTCTTTCCACCAACCATCCACCATCCTAAGATTTAACAACATTGCTGACCTCCAGCCGAAGTGGAATATGTTCAAAGTGTTTGCTGTAAATCAATAATACAACCAAAATATGAAGGCTATCATCTTGTCATTTTGTATTTATGTTGTGTTTACATCCATATACCACGTTGTCTCCGAACCAGCTGTTCATGGTGGCAACGTAAACAAACAACATGGATCTGAACAGCTTCATTTTTCACAGACTGACACATTCCAGACGACAAAAGCGCTGCATGCAGCCGCGGCAGACCAGAAAACATTCTGTCACTCTGGTGACACAGCGGCACAGTGCACCACTGCTGACCCAAGGATTTAGCATTCAAACTGTGTTGTCCAGACTGTTCTGGGCAAAAACAACTCTCTGTCACCTCCTCTACAGCTAATGAGTTCAGAAAAGAAAGACCCAGATTGGATACATCAATGAGTAATGAAACTGTTCTGTTGTTTTCAATGTAACAAAAACCACTTCTGCCCTCTGGCACCTGACGGCCAAATGATCCCTGTGTAGGAAGAAGCCGAGACATGATATTGAGAACTTATTTAGGGAAACCCCACATCCTTCCACTGCTGTATCTGCACGCACTCTGAGTCAACCCTACGACAGCTGCAGTTTTATCCCATTTGACCTGAGGATCTTGCATGTGATCCTTCTTTGTCATGTCATGTTTCACAGTCTAAAGGCACAGTAACTGTGCGGTATACAAGACAACCGTGAAGTAAATTATCCCAGAGAGTGAGTGATACTCCAGGGTCACTCGGTCAAGGCTGACAGGACAGGTGCATCTCTCAACACTTCATGAATCACTGCAGGACTGTTCTTGACCCTAGGTCTGTGTCTTAGATGTTTGGCATCAGTGACAACAATGTTCCGTTTTTTTCAGTTTTCTTTAATAAACTACAGGATAAACCTACAATACAGGAGATTTTGTCATTTCCAAAAGATCTTTATACTTGATCTCTTCAAATCATCAAGGATTTGAACCCAAGCCCAAGAATCATGCCCTAAGGCCTGCACACCAACAGTGATATGTTATATAAAATATCTGGTTCCTCACATTTGTATTTAAAGACACAGGTGTGAGTAGGTTTTCAATTATCAAGATGTAAGATCAAAATCATAAGATTTCGGATTCTTGGAATGCCAACGTATTTGCCATGAAATGAAAAAGTCATGTCATAGAAAAGTAAAAAGACACACTCATGTGTAGTTCAAGAAATGTATAAAAATGTATATTGAGATATGGAGAATTTATTTTAGAGATGTGAATCTAAGTAAAAGTGCCACAATATTAGGATTAATTTCAGTATTTCTTTAATATTTCCTAGAAAATTTGGAGACAACAGGATTTCACATTAATAAAAGTATAACCTCTTCTTTTCCTTTCAGCTTGTCCCTACAGGGGATGCCACAGCGGTCAACAATTTCCATCTCCCTCTGACCTCTGCATCTCCTAATCTGACTCAATCTCTATGTCCTCCCTCACTACATCAATCTCCTCTTTGTCTCCTACCTGGTAGACCCATCTCTAGGATCATTCTTCTACCAATGTATTCACTGTCCGTCCTCTGAACATGTCCAAACCATCTCAATCTGTCTTCTTTAGCTTTTCCTCCAAACCTTCTTGTCTGTGTTGTCACTCTAATCACCTCTTTCCTGACCCTGTCCATCCCTGTCTCTCCTAAAGAGAATCTCAGCATCTTTAACTCCACCACAATTAAATACTGCTATAAATGATTTCTTGTACTTTCGATGATGTCACCTATTAATGTAATTAGAGTAAAACGCTCCCAAGTGTAGTTTCTTTTATTAACCACAGTCAACTCAATCATTTTAATGGCACCGTTTCTTTTATAATCTACAGTGGCCTCGGCTATGGCGGATCTTCCGGACAGCCCCGAGTCTAGAGATGTATGCATACAGGTCCTCTCCCCAACCCCCCAGAGTACAGCCGTCCACACCCCTACCACCCAGATGACCCCTGAACCTGGGGGGTGGCTGACACCCAGCATGTACATCATGGAGAAACTGCCCCCCATGCTACGACAGAATAAATTGCCGACAGCCGCTGAGCCGAACGCATCTCTAACTGCAGTGTCTCCATCACTGTTGGGCCCCCACCAACTGCACTAAACTGCTGGCATTTGCAGAACAATATCACATGTGTACAATGCTTCCCCTATCATCTGGAGGCCATTCAATCTCGTCACAATGATGGTGAAATGACCAAAGCTATCAGTCAAACAGGCATTAAAAATCACTTGTACCAGCTGGATGGGATTTATGGTGTGTGAAACAGGTGTAATTAGTTGATTGCTTTCACTGCCTTTTTTTAGATTTATTGTTTCCTTTTTTATCTAACGAGTCCAAGCCAACGAATTAAAAACATAGCGAGTTCCACACATTATTCTGTCAGCAGGGAAACCTCTCTGTTTCCTCTTAGCCCGAGGGGCTGGCGTCTCGCTGGAAGACAACCCTTGTCATTTCCTTTTGTCTGACGGCACACATCACTGCACAAACAGAGGTCACAGCATTTTCATTCAAGCCAGGAACTGAGGCCAGAGTGATGGGCGAGTCAGTGAGCAGAGATGCACACCGCGCACTCTGCTGTTTATCACGAAAGGAAACGGATCCTGTTAGGAGAACTGTTTGTTTGTATTGTAAAAACTGGTGAACTGATATAAATACTAAGAGAACATATATAGCATATTATAACAATAATACAGTCCTATTGTGTATAACGTTACTACATCTGTCTTTCATTGTCGCTGAATGAATATTTTTTGTCCTACAACTTGTCACATACCTATCTTTGCCCATTCCTAGAGTAACTGTAAAAAACTAGACATTTCATATAACATTTCGTCCTTTAATGATGTATAGTTATCAACATTGATCCTAAATTTTACCGTTTTATTGGTTTTTATTCAATATATACATTTTATTGATATATATACATTTTCTGCATAGTTGTTTTGTTTTTTCCGTTAATCAAATTTGATATTGTCTGACTAAGGGCAGTGGTGGCCTAGTGGTTAAGGAACCGGACTGGGGTCTGGAGGGCACCAGGTTCTGTTCACTTTGGTAATGGGTTAAATACAGAGGACAAGTGTCACAATGACAAGGAGTTTGCTTTCCTTCCTTTCCTAAGATTTTGTCTTGTATTTTCTCAGATTGCAGCTGATTTTCCCAAGATGTGTAACTATCTAACCGTGTCAATAAAGTGCACTCCACATACGTTTTCATCACTTCTTGTACCTAGTGTCCCTAAGCGTTTGTTTCTGGTTTCCTCTCCAGTGACCCTGCTCAGCAGTAAGGTTGGGGGTTTTATGACAGATGGCTTTACTGCTCTCTTGTACCCAGCATGCAGTGAGTGATGCTCTGGCACCCAGCGTTCCTCACACAGGGTCATGTATCTTCCTTTGCAGCTATGTGGATGCCCAGGAGACAGCTGCCACGGGCACACTTGATAAAACAGCACATTTCACTCTGCAGATATCTGATAGTACAGCTAGCTCTGCTGAGTCTGGGCGCACCAGGTCTAACTGAAACTGGATCACAACAGCGGGGAAACAGTGGGCACTATTCTGCCAGGGCTGAGACAGACAACAGCTGGTTCTGAGCAGTAAGCTGAAGGCAAAAGATGGAGGAGGATACAACTGTGTTTACACACAAACACATCCAGACTGAGACTGAAACATTCTAGATCCATGGAGGACACATCCCTACTTCAGGTCAAACTCATTTTTTACTGCGGTACACATCAGCAATACAGTTTCCAGGGCGGTTGTACCCATAGAAAATTGCACAGCTGTAGTTAATGTAGTTTCTGCATTATTGATTATTTATCTATGTCATTTTAAAAATCCTCAGGTTAAGAAACTAAGCAGCATGTAACTTATTTTAAGGCAAATAAATACTGTTTAAGTTCCAACAGACCACAGAAAATGGCTTGGCTGGCCACATATTGTCCACAGATCTCCGGTGTGACACATGCCTTACATTAAGCACACAGCAGAATGTGTGTGAGCCTTTAGTTAGCTGATTTTCCACCACATCCTGCAATTTCCTTTTGTAGGAGTTCCTGTTTTATATACCACCACAGTAGCCCTTGAAAGAGTAGGCGTTTTAATTGACATGGCAGGATTGTAAAGAAACATTTGGCAGGATTTGTTATATATCACTGTGAAATCAACTGTACTCACACAGTCAAAGCTGTGTTTGGAGATTTATCACAAAATGCTGATCACTTAACCAAATGAATCCTTGAAATATAGACATCTTTGTTTCTTGAAGACTGTCCCCCCGTCTCAGGAGGGAGTGACACACCCCATATTTACATAACTTGTTAAATAAGAACTTTGAGACAAAGTAAAAGCACAAAAATACATCACATCCCCAACAACAATATTTGCAGTTTGTATTGCTACATAAAAGAGATTCAGAAACAGATTAGAAATGCACCGTAGCTACACAAAATAAAATAAAAATGCTGCCTACCATGTTGAAGGTCTAGCGTAGAATTAATCTGTAAAATAAACCATGCACAAAACATGTAATGTACTTATGTTTTGGTGTAGGCATATTTATCAAATAATTACTTTATAGTATTAAATCTAAGAACTGACTTCTAATTTCTTTCAATGTCTTTCAGGAGTATAGCACAGAAATCCAAACATATTTGTTTAGTTAGTTTAGTAACTAATACAATAGTTTAGTAACTAACTAAATAAACAGATATGTCTGGCTTTAAAAAAATGTTAATCTTTTAGAATGACATATTGTTACTTACTTATTAATTACTTATTGGTTTTTATATATTTACTGATGATGACACTGAAGCTGTACTTGAAGTGAGGTCATAGCCATTGAGCTAAAACTCATGCAGTCAAAACGCCAACACTTTTTAAGTTTAACATAAATATTTCTTACATTTCTATCTCTGTCCATGTCGAGCTCAAATTAAGAAGAAAAAACTTGTTTTTCTGTGGTTTTTTTATATGTCCGGCAAACTGTTTCAGCGTCTGACGTCACACACCGCCATTTTTTGTGACGTACTACACCGGAAGTGATCGGCCCGGCTCCCGTAGGACGGGACGTCGGCGCAGTGGTTCGTTTTATTTATATTTAGATGACGACTAAAATATATATATATAGTCATATTTAAAGATTAAAATGCTTTTATAAATAAAATAATTCGCTAATAAACTGAAATTTGTGCTAAATAAGTTGAGAACTCAACAAACTTTATGTTTCAATGCAACTGCGATTTATTTATCAAAGAAAAAATTAAAAGGTGAAAGTTAAATAAATAAGACATAATTATTATTTAATAAATAAATAAATATTGGCCATATATGGAATGTTTAATTATTTTTAATGACATTGTGTGTTATTCTCAGTGTTCAATATAATTGGCACATTTTTTCCTCTACTATGAAGCCAGGGACGAAAATCACCACAGCCATTCAGGAATACCTACAAACATGACACCTTTATTGAACTTTTTTCCTGAATCAGTTACAGAAACATGAGATTTGTCTGTTTTTTTTTCCTTTTATAATCAGAGGGATGGAGGTCAATACATAGGCATGCTGCGTCACTGCACAGTCACAGCTGTGAAAACCAGTATCACCCTGTCAGCTACAATTCGGGGAGGACAGGCAAGGACATGTCAAACCTGGGGGGAATGAGGGTTCACAGGCTACCCAGGGGGGGTGACAGAAATATAAGAAGTTTGTGCAAAAATCACCACAGTCTATTTGAGTTCAAACACAGAAATGATACCTGTGGGAAAATCCTCTTTTTTATTCCCCTTCATTTCTATGAGCGGTCCAACAATGTTGGCTTTTTGTCTCCACTCAGGACCAGTTTCCCTCTGACTTTTATCTTTTTGCTTCAGATCCAGCTCCGTTTTGTGTTTAATAAAGCACAGACATTAAATGTGTGTCATCTGATATACACTGAGAATATGATTGCTGTCACATGACCCTCACATAAATAGAGTAAGTATTCAAAAGTACATCTGAGAAAGGTCTTACATGTAGAAATGGTGATAAGCATGCACAGATAGGTAGTTGACAAGTGCAAAATCTACAAAGTCACGTGTTATTTCCATTTTTTTTTTTTGTATTCCACGTCAAGTGAAAACATCACAAGAAGAAACCTTCCAACGTCTCTTTACCATCCAGAACACTGATGGACTATGA
Organism: Paraplagusia blochii; assembly: GCA_016785265.1. Lineage (NCBI taxonomy): Eukaryota > Metazoa > Chordata > Actinopteri > Pleuronectiformes > Cynoglossidae > Paraplagusia > Paraplagusia blochii. The sequence continues at coordinate 29,203 of JAFBJS010003779.1, forward strand.
CTCATGGGTCAGGTGCACTTGGAGTCACCCACATAGAACAGTCCTATTTTAGAAGAGCCAGTTGGCCAGGCTCCATAAACATACTGCACCAGTGAGGGGCCGTCCTTTTTTTATGAAGATTGTTTTAAGACACGGGGTCACCAGAATGACTGGTAGGCTTAAAGTGATACTGCCCTGTACTACAGTTAACTTTAGTCTTTACTGCATGGAGTGCCAAAAGGATTCACAGCCTCAATGATTATAGCCAACAAAAATAAAAATGGTTGCATACCCATGTCTATTAACAGCAAAGGATGGACCACTTCAGCCAGTAGCTCCATTGGGGGACCAGGTTCTTTGTGGCAGGCCCCCATTGTGGCATGTGTTATTGCATGAACACACTCCAAATCTCATTCCTCCAAGATACCAGTTGAAAAAAACATGGTGTTTTTATTGTCATCGTATCATCGTAGCTTCAGGGACTGGCAGTTCACACCTTTCTTCAGTCTGCTCTGATTAACTGGCAAAAACAATTGGTTTTTGTTATTACTATAACTAGTCATTATAAAATATCCTCACAGTGTTGAAGAGAAGGGTCAATTCTATCTACAAACCCAAATATTTAGTCTTTGAAAGCTAGTTTTCATCATTTAGTAGAGTTTCTTCTGCCGAAAAACACAATTTTCAGAGGTTTCCGTGAAGATTCATCTTTTATACACTGTCTTTGCTATGCAATTTAAAGCCAGACTCTGCTGGCCAGCATTGGTACTGCACATGAGACGGACCCACAAATCCATACTGACCCACATTATACCCCATCCACACAAGCGCCACCTATGATGCTGACTGGACTGTTTTGGCTATACTGCACAGAATGTACAAACCACATACTGTAAATCACTATACATGATCATATATCATATTTCCATAATTTCCTGAAACTGAAACCAAAGGATAAAAGCATATCTACTGTTGGCAAAAGAAAAATTGAAATACTATTTCAAAATAAGGACACCAGCATGTGAGAATAAAATGATCCAACACAAAGCAAACCAGTTTAAAAAGAAAGAAAACTCATAGAAAATTGTTTGCAGCAGTCATTTCTCCAGTGGGTCACATGACACCGGTGTCCAACCCTGACCTAAGGTTTAAAAAAAAGTAAACAAGCAAGCAAAGCATTACAGCACTACTATGTACACAGCTCCTCTGGTGGAAAGAGGAGCAGATCAGGACGAGGGGAGAGGGTGTGAAACAGAGACACCAGTAAAACGAGACTCCTGCTGGAAATGGGGGCTTTAGCTTTAGTAGACCACAAAGAGACGGGAGGATGAAGGAGGAGGAGGGAGAGAGACTCCAGCAGATGAAGGCGACATGGCTGCCCCCTCAGTGTTCTCTGGAACACACACAGGCAGAACCGGGAGCCATTTTCCTCTCACAGATTGGAGGTTGGAGTGAAGGAAGTCCGAGAGATTTTCCTGTCACTTTGACTCCCCACGGATCATCTCTCGCACCTCCCCACGCACCTCCTTTCCTTCCTTCTCCTTCCATTTCATTTAACATCACTCTTCCATCCTCGCAGTGTAAATCCGATCTTTCCTAAAGCTATAGGATATCGGTGTGAAGCAGCTACAGCACTATATATAGCTGTTTTTTCTCTACTCTCCCCCCTTGCGTGTTCCTCCTGCCCTTCTGTGGATCAACGGGAAGTTGTATGTAAGGAAAATTTAGCACCAGAGCCGCCCAACCTTGACTTTGAAATATCCCCCGCTCAGCTGTTGACACACATAATCGCACAAACACTGATGTACGGTATACACGCCACACGGTTACACAGATACGGGAAGCGGGAACAGGAGAGCGTTTGTTTTCCTCACTCTGTTTCCTGCTGATATACGGTGACAGTTTCTTCATTGGTTCAATGCACCCATAGCCACCAGAGAACCAGCAGCAACGAACCAGTCTGACCCAGATTGATGGACCAGCTCTCTCCCAGTGATGACCAGTGTCTTTTTTTTGTCCAATCAGCAGTTCCATACACCTCCATGTGTCCAATAGTAGTTCATTAGCAGCTTGTTGTCCTTCTGTTCAGGCGCTCCCGGGCAACCGTTGCTATGTCTGAAGACACCGGGATCATGTTTTTGTTTTTTTTCTCACTACAGTTCAGGGTTTCACAGTTTGTTTCTGTAAAGTGTCCAATCAGGTGGGAGGAGTGGACAAGGTGGGAGGAATTGTGTGGTCTTTTCGTGGGGAAATGGGCAAAGTGGTGTTAACAGTTTGGAGAGGGAAGGTGTGTTGAAGTGAAAATTAGATTTTTGAGGAAACAAAAACTCTTCTCACAAATATTCTACACACACACACACACACACACACACACACACACACACACAGCCTGGATCCTTGTGTTAAGTGGGCAGTGCTTTAACTGTACAGTTGCCCATGTGCTTTGTCTTCATCTGCGAATGGAGGACAGAGCCAAAGGCTTCCACTTAGACATCCGCACAGAGACGGAGAACGTTTTTCACAGTTTTCATCGACTGGAACTGAGTTTGTATATATGCGTGTGTATTTTTTTTTTTAAACAAATAATTTCAACAGTTGTGTTTGCGCGATGAGTCTTTAGCTCTGTCCTCCATACCCTGCTTCCTCTTAGGCTTAAAAACACTCATACGATATTGGCACACAATCAGCGCTCAAGTCTGTACACAAATGAAAAAGGGTCCTGGCACAGTCCACGTCCGGTCCGACCAGGCAGTCGTCCTCGACCTCCACACCAGCTCCATCTTCTTCTACCCCTTCAATTTTTACTTCATTTCCTCTTTCCCGTGTGGCTCACTCACCAAAGCTGCCTGCCCGTGTAGGTGGGAGGAGCAGACGGCACCTGCGGTGGAAATAAGTATATATTATGAATTACTTGAATTACAATAAACAGTGTGCATGCACTCATATATATGCAAGTGTTGGCCATGCAAGGTGGGTTCTTAAACTTCAATCACACCAACAAACATCCTGCCAGCAGTGAATAAAGGGAAGTCTTTCCAATAACAATGTGACCTGATTAACCAATAGCTGTAGATTGATGCTGATTAATCCTGATTAATTGATTGTGTCAGTCAGCTTGTCAGGGCTTGGCATCTGCACAGCTCTGCACTTAAAGAGGATGGTCTGATGCAAGCCAAGCATCTAACCTCAACCTCAAGAAGACCTGGACAAACTGTGGCCCGGGGGACGGTTGTGGCTCATTGGTCTTTTTTATTCTGGTCCGCCAAACTTATCTGATTTTTACAAGTGTTCATTTATGATGTCTACAAGTTTCTTTGTTTATATGTTATAAAATAGGTAGGATGTATTGAAAGGTTAATTTTTTAGGGGCGGTAGCCATGGGTGGGCCCGGGTCGACCTGGGCCCGCCCACTTGTCAGTCAGGCTTGCCCCACCCAGTGCACCTGCCCCATCCAATGAGGGCTGATCAAGCTTTGCTATAATACTTTGGGGTTGGCCCACCCTGATTTTTTCGGGGCCCACCCATTTTATGGGTTCTGGCTACGCCCCTGCCCCACACTAACTATGTACGCATCAAAAAATGTTTTTTGGCCAGGGACCCCAAGTGGCCAGGCCTGCAGTACCAACACTAGCAATAATCTCCAGGATATGCATTAACATATGTCTATATGAGTGTGTGTTTGTGGTTGATTGGGTTTTTGCGATCACTGGATCAACACTGTAAAATGTCGTAAATCGCTCAACGAACCTTTCACACACGGCGGCGCTAAGACGTTCTCACAAGTGAATGATAGTTGAGTGGATGTATGTGACAAATACATCCAGGAATGTGTTGGTATAAATATGTCAAAGTGGAAATACACAGACAAACTTCTAACTACTTCTTCTTAATGGCATATGGTTAGGAAAAACGTGCATGCACTATTCTGGACGTGACGTCTCAACAAGGAAGCAGCGTGTAAGCGGCGTGTACCTGAGAGTGGGAGGAAGTACTCACCGCTCCCCCGTTTAGAATCATGGTCATCTCAGTGGGCTGGTACACATTGCTGCGGAAAGGTGCGCTGGGCCTGGTACCGGTGTTACTGTTGTGTTGTCCAGCACCACCGGCACTCCTCAAGCCTGGCAGGATAAAAAAAAAAAGCAGAGACAGAGATTTTGCACAGTGACTCACTACAAGAAAGACACACTTGTTGTGTAATCTCACACCACCTACTGCTTTTCCTTTCCTATTTATTCTAGTGGCGAATTAAAAAAATCCTTTCTGCAGCCACTGCCACTGAGTCACTGCAGCCCACATTTCTGCTAACGTGTCTGCACACAGAAACTGGTGTGGAGAGTAAAATAAATCGTGGCCCCTTCACACGAGCTCCTGAAAAATATTGTTTTCACCCAACAAGCTCACTGTGCCTCTCTTGGTCATTTTATCCATTAAAATATTTTCTTATTTGTTGTTATGATATATTTTAATATATAATAATATATGATATTAATATATTGGATCAGGAATATTCATTTTACACCATAATGAATACCCATACCCTTTCATACCATTTCATAACGAAGGATTACTGAAGTTATATATATAAAATAAAGAAATCTATCTATCTATCTATCTATCTATCTATCTTATCAACTAGTCACTTGGTTTGGAATACAATTTTTTATAATTTATTTTTTAATTGGGAAAATGGAATGTAGATATGAGCTGTTGTGGAACGGGTTGACTCTCATCCAAAAGTAGGTCCACTGTTTATGGAGACCCATGTGCACACTAGTCATAAATCTCTTTTAAACAATCTTCAAATTGCTTCATGAATGCATTACAGTTTCTCAAGGAAACTTAAGGACTTCTCAGGTTCAATGACTCTGCATCACTTTGTATCTTTAGTCCTGCAGCAGCTCCAGTTACCCTTGTGGTAAATACAAGACTTGTTGAATGCAATTTCTTTTCTTTTATTTCTTTCTTCAAGAGTTTAACACAATATGTCTGTACAAAACGGATGTGACGTCAAGAAGACTGTATCTCACCTGCAGCACTTTCATCGTTGTATCCATAACCCTGGTTCTCCACAAACTGCCTGTGAGACAGAGGGATGTCTTCATCAAAGCTGGTCTCCCGCATCCTTGTCGAGTTCTGGGAGGTGTCGAAGTAATCTGGTGCGGTGGGCTGAGGGGGAGGTCTGAGGCAAATGTGTGCTTCAGGGATGGCATGGAAGATCAGCAGCAGCCAGCCCTGAGCTACTAAAGCGATTGCTAGCGTTGGGTCGTTCCACTCTGGTGACTTCCCCAGCCAGTCATTGCCGTACAGATAGAAGCCCACCATCTATGAGAGGAACAGAGAAAAAAGAAAAGACAATGAAAAGAAGGACAAAGAATAACGTGATCTATAATACAGACAAACGTCAATAGCTGGATTTGCAATGAAGGAGAGAGTAGGGAGTTCAGCACCATTTCAAGGAGTTGTACCGCTATCTGTGTAAGGTACACGCTAAAAACAGATATGGCGACAGTTAACAAGCAGTTTGACGCACTAAGGGCGTCTCGCAAAGGCACGAGGACGATGAATAACAACAAGAAGAATAGATTCACAGAGTCTCAGGCACCAGGACAAAGGCCGGTGCACATTTGTCAAAGCAGTGTCTCACTAGAACATGAGCAGCGCTGATGTAAAATCAAAGCCTTCTTAGTTTATAGTCGTCTCTATTGATCACACAACCACTGTTCTGTCTCAACCAGGACGTCTATGCGTTTGGATGATGTCATGTCATGTGACGAAGAAAGAAAGGGAGTTTCTTTATGAGACACTGAATGGTCACAATGGTTATTTACACGGCGATAACGAGAGGACTGGAGATGGAGTGCCTTGGACTCGTCTTTTGGACATATCACCACGATGGAGGAATACTTTGGTCTTTGAAAAGTTTTTAATTGCAGTAGAAGTATGGGTTGTACACCAGATGGAATGGTTATGTGGCCAACTTCCACCCACTGCCAGTTGGACCGGCTCTGAGATCTCAAGATACAAGAAGTGGACGTAGTCCTAAAGTGTCAAAAATGAATTACAAAAGTAATGCTTTGTTCGTTATAAACAGCATGAAGTGGATTTTTACATATAAACACTCTCTGTGTCAGTGGTGCCCTCTAGAGGCTATCGAAGCCAAATAGGTTCAGAGAGTTGCAAGTTCGAGTCCACCAGCTGCCTTGCTTGCAAAGAGGTGTACTGCACATGGTACCGTCACCACACACTGCTCCCTGACAGGCGGACAGTCCTTCACGTAGAATAGTCAAGAATAGCCCCCGACCTCGCCCCCCAACTGATGCCCCCGAACCGCACTCATCTATTTCCACTTATTTTTTTAGACATAAACCATTTCTATTTATGTCCAATGAACAAACATGTAAAAACCTAAGTCTCTAAGTCCAGTCTGACCGACTACACCTCGCCTGTAGTCCGAACTGAAGAAGCTACTTGGATGAGAGGTGTAGCAACTATGTCCAGTTGCCCTAAAAGTAACTATTAAAAGTAACTTACTTACTAATAGTAATTAACTACTTTTTTTCGTCACTAAACTTGGCATTTACTTCACATTTTACATCATGTATCACAATAAAATGATGAAACCTAATGATAAAATAAAACAGCTAGCGATTCAAGCAAGGAATAGTCTTATGTTTCTATTGCAGATTCGCCCCCTGGTGGTTGATATTAATCTTAAGGCTAGTTTTCAACAGATCTTTTGAAATCCGACTACGGTACATTTTCTATATGCGGTCTTTGACACTCACAGACGTTGCCTTACTACATTTCCCTTGAGAAATTCTTTCCAACGCGAGTCAGACATCAGTGCAACGGTTGACAAACACACGCATGGTTCTGACTCTGCTTGCAGAGCCACTCTGGATTTATTTTAGGGGGTTTCTGACTTTTGTGGAAAAAATAACACTCACAAATATGCAGGCAGGCTTCACATCTCTGATTAAAATGTCGGTCAGGTGTAGTTACAGGAGACGGCCAGACTGCCTGGGGAGAGGCTGAGGTTTAATGAACGCAAGACAGACTACGGGTCACAGAGCCCGGAGCCTGTGGTATAAACAATGGAGCAGAGAAGTGTGAAATGTGTGTGGAGCCGTGACCTGTTTTATTAGAAGAAAATAGGAAGAAAAATGAGAGGAGGTCAGGCCACAGTGTAGAAGAGGAGGTGGGGGTTGTTTTTCTATTAACATGTATCTAGGGCTGCACTATATTCTATAGAAATATATACAGTATATAATCAACTAGCATGAACAAACTAAGGGTCGGGGGCTGGATGAGGGCCATTCAGTTTCATTTTATGGCCCACAAAATGTATTTATCCAAATTATAAAATTGGTTTTATTTCTGATTATAGCAATCGTTGTCTTTTCTCTGTGGATAGCGCGTAGTAGGCTAAAAGCATTTAACATTTTACTTTAACACATTATTCATTCATACATCTCCATCTGCTGACAGGTTGCAAGGGCAGCAGTCTCCAAGACTGACACCCAAATCCCACTGCCCCATACTGTGAGCCTTCCTGCAGGTGTTGAGTCCACTAGAAGTTATGTGGGTCAGCACGGTACCAAATATGGATCAGAAAAAGTCTCTGCTCGGTCTTTAGTTTTTGCACGTGCCAGGCGGCATGGACGGAGAAGCAGTTAAATTCAGATTTATTTGTAGGTTAATAGGAGGAGAGGAAAATGCTACGGGAGCATGTGTAGCATGGAGAACAAATTGATTTTGATGGTGGCTAGTGGCCCTCAGCAGGACCATAAATCTGAGTTTGACGACCCTGGTGAGGGCCACAAAGTCAAACCACACCGGTCAAATAAAATGTTTTATCGTTCACGCACCTCTTAACAATAATGTTTCTCTGAACTGCCCTGTCACAGATGAATATCTGTCACTCCTTTTCTCTATCGGGCATTTTTAACATATTGCAAATCTCAGAGCGGACAAGGAGAGGACATATATCACAGAAAGAGGAGGAAGGACGCCAGGATCCCCTGTCCTGCATTAGTGACTTTGTCACTCAGTAAATCTCTCCTCCAGCCGCAGACACCTGCACAGATGGCACCCTTGAATATCTCTGAGGAGGATTTGGCAAATTAACGACGGGCATTAAGAGGCTTCTAGCGACCACACATCATCAGATGAACAAAATCACTCAGGAAACACTTGACTCTCCTTCCTGTGCACGAGCAGCACCTGCTGCCATTCTCCTAACAGCTTCTACAGTCAAAAAAAACAAAAAAACTGAGAAAAAAGAAAGAAACTGTCCCTTTTTTTGCTCTGTGCTGCTGCTGGTGCTGCTGCAGTCATCACAACCTCTCCACCCACCCATATTTTTAGAAGATTTCTCTCTTTCTCTCCCTGTCACTGCTGCACCATGCAGCCATTTCTGTCCTCCATTTACAGACCCCAGTTCTGTCAGGGATCCTACTCCTCCTTATCCCCAGAGCAGTCCCCATACCTCTGCCGTATACGGAAATGTGCTGTGAAAGATGCAGTCAACCTGTCTGATCACCCGAGACTGTGCCTGTCACACTGGTGGAATTTAAGACTCAATTCTGAACCTGTTTTTCTCCTGGCAATGGTTCGAAGGCAGTACTGTCTTGAACCAAGTTTGGGAATTGAAACCATGTGCAACACTATAACAACTAACTTAAATACACAATAAAGCCAGTATATAATAGGGATGTCTGATATTACCTATTGCCGATATTTGATATTGTCAAAATACACTTTATTTCCGATGCTGATATATACACGGGGGTATTTCCCCAGAATAATTGTAATGCCCAAATAAGGGCATTCTATTTAAAAGAGATTGTTTACAAAATAAAAGCATTACATCAACACAAGTTGTAGAAAAGTGTCATATTGATTTTTAACATTTTGTCTGAAACAATCTTATGCAAATGTCTGAGAAATACTTACAATAGGGCTAACATAACGTGGCTTGAGAAACTCCACGGGTTTAGTCAAGACGTGGTCTTAAGTGGGAGAGAATCCTGGTTCTCCGGGACGATCCACTCCATGATTTTTGTCTGATCTCTTTTGCTATTGGCTGTTCTTTATCGTATTAAACTTATTTTTGTTGTTTTGCTTTATTTTGCTGCATAAAAACAGCTTGTGACAAAGTGTTAAAATCTTGCCTCCACCCTGGCACCACCAGCTCCTTGCAGCCATTACAAATCTCAGTTTCTCTCTCCGCAAAAAATCCAGACCAAATAAATTTACTGTAGCATCGAGCATTGTTGTTGTGCCCTCAGGTGCAGGTTGATGACATCATTTATCATGTGCTGGTCAGAGTAGCAGGACCCCGTGAGGAAGTCCAGCGTATTTTCGGAGACCTGTGTTTTGCAGCATCATATTTTCAATATCGAAGGAAACACAAATATAATTTGTTCTGTTAATTATAATTTTGCTGATATTGGGAAGATAGTATCGGACATCCTTAGTAAATGCTGTTAAAAGTGACGTAGCATTGAACATAAATGTCACCGATAGCATTGGAGCTACAGTATGTGGTGCTATAAAACATATGGTTTGTTTTTTATATCAAACCTAATAGAAATTGAAGCACAACATTCTAACACTGATTTCATTGTAACATTTCTTTAACATCCCTATGGTCTGTACGCTAGTTTCAGGACATTTTCCAAGTCGGATCGAATTAGGAAAAGAGACAAATAAAGGTTACTGAACGAATATGAGCTTTGTTGACAAATAAATGCGCCTATTTATTAAGGTTAGAATTAAACAATGTCGTTGTTGTTGTTGTATTCTCTCATAGTGATTGGTAAATTAGTTGCAATTACTAACAAGCACCTCTTTATGAACTATTTTCAAAATAAATAGCCATTCTCTGGCCCTTAAATAACTTCTAACCAATCAAACTATCAATGTTATGTGTCTTGTATACAACTCTAAACACTTATTTACCAAACTAAACATTGACCATTGTTCTGTTTATGTAAATCACTTGGTTTTAACAGCATTTTCATCCAAAACAGTTGAATACTCCCAGGCTAATAAGTCCAGTCCAGTCTGTCAAACAGGACAGTGTCCCAATTAAAGGGCTTAGTCAAGGTGTTACTGTGAGCGTAAACATACTGAGCGCTAATGTCTTGCGGCTCGTTGACCTTTATCACATACTGAGTGTCAAAAAGTATCACTTTCAGGCAGAGACGTCTCTTTGGTCTAATTAATGGTGTGACGCTTTTAGCAGATTCCATGTGGGATATTGCTATTTAAGTGACAACTTTGGGTTTTCTTTCAGCAGAAACACTTTTCCCAAACTCCATATTTACTGGTTTTGGTGACATGTGTTGAGCTGCTAGCCAGAGGAGACGGTGTCTGTCTGCAGTGTTGTGGTGTGAAGCTGTGTGTCAGCAAGTCTGCGATCTTTGTCTTATTTTGGTACTGATTAAAATAGGTGTGAATACAAAAGTAAAACCCTTCTAATATGCAAAAAGTTTAGTTTTCAGCAACTGGGCGTCTACCCGGAGTTAAAAGATGTTTCCTTCCTCAACTGAAGATCAGTTTCTGGTTGATGTCAGGAGGAAAACTAGGGGTTCTACGCCTCTAGACACCACTCCCTTCAAAAAGGTGTGAAGAGTTGTTTTGGTCACACCTTCTGAGACAGAAACTGCTCCTGATGTTAATGAGTTTTCCCGCATATGTACAGATGTGAAAGGGAGACATTGTGGTCACACCCGTCCAGAGAAGACTGAGCAGTTAAACTTCCTAGGATGGGATCTCAAGGTAGAAAGGTCTGTAGTAGACAATTGATGACAAAGACCTCCCCCCTTTATTCACGGTTGGTTGTTCCAAATGGGCATGGATGGTTTCCTTCACTCTCCTCTTAAACCACCTGTCCTCCTTTTCCAAAATATCCACTTTGAAGTCCTTGAAAGAGTGTCTCTTTTCTATAAGATGTCCTGCCATGTCCCTCAGTTGAGGAATGAAACATCTTTCAACTCCAAGAAGAACTCTTTTTTGCAATATCATGACCTGGATGGATGAGAATCTTTCACATTTTTTCTCTCTCTTCCTCCTTGATCTCATTTCCTCCTTCCTTCTCTTATTGCCAAGGCATCTAACGAAACAGACAGCTGGCTACATTTGGTTAATGCAGTTTCTGCTGCGTGGTTATCGCTTGTCAGAAATCATCTTCGCCGTGCGATGAGGAAAAAAATCCGTCGTCCATTTGTGCAGAGCACTCTACAGGCTAACATGGCTGCATTTTACATCTCACGCACGCACGCTGCCTGGTGCAGCGTTCGACGCTCCCCGGCTTCTATTTGCATGTAAATTCAACTTTGAGTTTAGTGGCATGTATTATGCACGTGTGTATGTGAAGGCACTGCATTCTCACACGGGGCTGAATGTGGCAAGTATGCAGCGTGCATTCCTTATGGAGCCGCTGATGGCACACAACAAGAAGACAAGTGTACGTGCAGCACTTTCTCCCCTGTGGCGGCGTGGACCGAGATTTATGAACCGGTTCCGAGCGTTACGACCTGCGAGAAGTACAACTGGAGATAATTAGGAGGATTATCGCAGCGCGCTGACCTTTGCGATACTTTATGTTGAGAAAATTACGTGTGAAAGTGGAAGAGAGAGAGAGAGAGAGAGAGAGTTGTTCTGGTCTCTCGTACACTAAACTCACTGAGACTGACCCATCTGTGATTAGCAGCTGAGAAGTTGCTTCCCAGTTTCTCCTGCCAGCTCTCTAGGTAAATCTCCGGATAATCTCCAGAAGCTCATGTGACTAAGAAGCTGGAGGAAAAGGCCTGGATTTCTCCCTTACACAGATCATGCACTGACCTTTGTGTGCATGTTATAATTAGACTTTTTTTTTAAATATATAAATTGGATTCACAGACTTGTCTTTGTGTCTTTTATCTAATGAGAAACCACCAGAGTAAGGACTGAATTGCGGTTGGACAAATCCAGTTTTTTGAGGGGCCATTTTATATTTTTTGAAGTTCTATTGTCCACCCAAATAGCAGGAAACCTATATACAGGTATCTATAAAAACAAATTCTGAGAACCCCGAACTGGAGTTTCCACGTCCAAATGTTCTCTAAAATAAAGTTCTCATGAAAATGCGCTTCAAAATATTGTCAAAAAATCATACATAAATATTTACAGACATTTTTACATCTTTCTACATTTCACTTTAAGAACTGGCTATGACCGGTTTGGTATGGTCTTGGTTGGGAGTCCGTAATAGCATTTAAAAAGAAACGAAAGCAGAGGTTCTCTGCATATCAAAGCGCTGTCTCAACTACCCAGTGTATGTCACACTGTTCTGCATATCTCATAAGAAGAACAAAGTATCTGGGTCTTTCTCTATTGTTCTCAAGTGCGACATTATTTATTAGAACAGAGGAACGTAGGGAGGAAACCGGCTTGTGTTTTTCATTTATGAAACCATCGAGGACGGGTTCTTATATAGAACAGATACAGTCACTCTTTTTTCTAGGGACATTATACAGTGATATTTACTCTGTGCATCAAAAACTATTTGCACAATCACACAGTTACCTTTTTACGCTGTAGTTTAATTTTGAACCTACAGTACAGGGAGGTTGAAGTGCAAACATGACCTTGAACAGACATGTGTTTGTTCAACGTTGGCCAAGGAATGCATTTAAGCCACCAACACAAACTAATCCACCGTCCCTGGTAATCAAAGATAAACAAGAACTCTCTCCATGGACTGTATATAGAAGACATCTAAGCTGTCTCATTATTGTCTCATATTATACTGTGGTTACAAGGAACACTGGCTGAACTCAACCCCCCGTTTGAACAGGACATGTCTGGACATGATCCAGGGTCTCATCAATAGTCGTTGTAAAATCTAAGCATTGGACGCCCATGAAATTCTGAAAGACTTTATGTACTCCTCGAAACCCAATGGTTGATTTAAGAGATCTTGAACTTTTGGTGTTTATTTATTCTGGAGGGGTCGGCAGTGGTGGCCTAGTGGTTAAGGAAGCGGACTTGGCTCCTGGCTTAAGGTTCGAATCCATCAGCAGCCAGGTTGCCACTGAGGTTCTCTGAGCATAGCACTGTTCCGACTAGACCAGGCATGGACAGACTAAGGCCCGCGGGCCTGATGCGGCCCGTTGAGCTTTTTAATGTGGCCCGCCAACCTTGTCCATATTGAATAATTTATGTCATTTATCATTATTCTACTGTCTTTTCCCTCCAATAATGTGTTTTACCAGTATCTGATGTCATTAAGGGTATAAGAAATGTAAGATTTTAGGTTTTATATATGACTTTTACATGCCATTTTCGGATGGCACGTAAAAGTTCGGAACAGGGTTTAATATTTTTCACAAAATTGAAAAAAAAAACAAATCTCAAGCTATTTCCCAGGAATACCGCCCTCACTTGCGCTCTCCTAAGGAAAGCGACAGGGGACACTTTGCAAGACCCTCTGCTGTCAGCATTACTGTATGACAACAAATAGAACCTCCCAATTTTTCCCGGGTCCCATCTTCACATTTCCCAATTCCCAGGAAATGGTTCTGATCACATTTAAACCCTATTTCGGAAGAACACTCCATCTTTCAGCTTTGGACTTGGCCCCTCTGTCCAATCCAAGGTTGCAAGTCAAAAGGTTTGCCCATGCCTGTACTAGACAGATAACTCAACCCTAACTTCTTGTGGGTTCACCACCCACAGGAAGGCTCACAATATGGTGCAATGTGATTTGTGTGGTGCCAGCTGCCCCCTGCGACCCGGCAACGGACAAGCAGAAGAAGATGAATGAATGTATTTTGAAGTGAATGGTGCAACTAGTGTTAAATGCAATAAAATGAACCCTGGAGTTTGCCACCAATGACTTAAGATTTACCAAAAAGTGTGTGGATACATCAGGAATGGAGAATATCACAATCAGGGCATCAGCAAAGGCTTCAGGTTCATCGAGACAAATGTATCCACAGGCAGAAAAGCTCATGGCAGGATCTGAAGGACATTCAGATCCTGCCATGATGAGCTGAAGTCACTAGGAATAAAAGAACTCAAACTGCTGCACTGGCTTCATCAAACTCCAGGGAGTCATTATGTAAAACGTGACAATGGAATTATTTTTCCCAAGCACCTTCAGACATTCCTGGTCATCCTTATTAGGCCTCATTACCATGTGACTCGCCCTGCAGGAAAACAATATGCAAATCAAGGCGCTAATTACCAGAGAGCCAACACCGACCCGCAGAAAAAAAAAAAAGCATCAACAAGAATCTTCCACAGTGGCTGGATGAGCTGAACAGAAGAGGAAGTGGATCACAACAACCCGGAGAAAACAGATCTGTGATAATGATCAGAGGAAGAAGTGAAACGAGCAACAGACGGATGTGCTGGAGAAAACTGGAGCAAGCTTCATGCCTGGGGTGCACACAGACACACACACACACACATAAATTCATCCAAATGCACATACGTGGGGCATCAGGCCTGAGGAGATACTGTATCACCCTGTTCCCCCTAGAGGCGGCTAACTAACTCACAGGCTGAGAATAAACAGCTCCACTCGGCTGAATATTGATTAATGATGGAAACAAAACACAACAGCTCCAAAATAGACCCGCTAGACTTCTGAGTATACAAATACTTCGGTGACGGTGACTCGGAGGCTCGTGTTTCATCCATTCTTCTGATCAATCCACTGACGTCCATTTCCATATCAACCATCTCGCTCTAATTAGGCCCCAATGGGCATTTTAGGGCCATTTCTTGCGGCTAACAGCTCCGTGTCTGTACTGTACGAGGCTTGTGAGGGAGGACCATGTCTTCTAAAGGGTTCCACTGACCAAAGGAGCAGCTAAATGCAAACACACATTTAAAAGAATGCATATACCCCCCCCACACACACACTGGTCTTTCTCATAGCAGACACCCCTTCCTCCAACAATGCCGGCCACAAGGGAGGCTCCCCAGGGGATTCCAGAAAGGTTTTGTCTGAGGCAGCACTCAGACCATTGTTATTTAATCATGTGTGTTGGTTTTTGTTGCTTCTTAAGGACGTAACTCGGTTTAACACTGACCTTGTTAGTACCAGTGGTTGTCATGGGGATCGCAGCAGTCGAAAAACGCGGAAATATTCCTGAGGTTTTTGTTGTGGACGGGAGGTTAAATGTTAATTGTAGTTAAACTGAGGTTGTGGTGAGGAAATCGATCCAGTGTCCTAGCCTGAGCGGCTCTTGAGAATATTAGAATTATCGGTATTTGGACCTTATTAAATTAATTTACTGATGATATTAAAACATATGATATCAAACTAAGGCTTGGGGGCCAGATGTGGCTCGTTCAGCTTTGTAATTCAGCTTGCCAAATTATTTATTAGGTTTGTATTGTGATAATACTTTTGCCTTTTCCTTGCAATGACTTGTTAGCCCTATAGATGGCATAGACCAGAGATTCTTAACCTTTTTGGCACTGAGGCCCAATTTTTTTCAGTGTTGAGTGACCTGGGGCCCTTAATAATAGCAGTTTGAAATTTTCACGTCCCTCTAGGGGGCGCTTGCGGCCCAACTTTGGGCCGGGGCCCAATGGTTCAGAATCCCTGGCATAGACACCTCCTCACCCTGCACCACGTCCAATGTTAGGACAAAATCAAAAAAGTGACCCTGGTCCCTTTGGGAGAATGAGTATATTATTGAATGTGTAATAAAGTGTAAACTTCTGTTTCCAAGGTTACACAAACATGTGATCTGTAAAGTTTACACGCTGCCACGTTAATTCAGCCGCAACTAGAAGCTAAGAACGACATCAGATCCAGATCAAAGAAAATGCGGAATTCCTCCCAGCAGATAAAAAAAAAACACATTTTGCGTTAATCGCACACAAGACTGTAGCAACATGTAGCTATTTCTGAACCAAGACAAATCCACAGCAACACACTCATAAGTGACAGTTTAGTGCTGCACATATGACCAGGACAAATTAATACGAGTGTCACAGGGATTAGAACTGGTTAAATAAACCTTTAGGTTTTCCCGAACAGCGTTTACGTAACACCTAGCATGTAATTAGCGTAACAGGCAACAGTATTAGCATGTGTGAATCTGACAAATTAAGA
This sequence comes from Paraplagusia blochii, assembly GCA_016785265.1. NCBI lineage: Eukaryota > Metazoa > Chordata > Actinopteri > Pleuronectiformes > Cynoglossidae > Paraplagusia > Paraplagusia blochii. The sequence continues at coordinate 45,305 of JAFBJS010003779.1, forward strand.
AGAGATCAACAACTGTTAACAGAAACAAAACACAAAGTTAGAAGGTTGGGCCAACCTGATTGGTCAAAAACTCAATTTATAAGGCTTCCCCATAGAGGAACTTGTCCAATATGTCAGTGTTGTTATCAAAGACATTGGATCTGATCAATAAATACATTTGGATGAAGAAGTAACTTGACTACAGAGGAGAATTATGATTGGATGCTGGATGATCTTTGTTATGGCAAGAGATAGCGTGATCCCAGCAGTAGTAAGGACAGCGTGTCTCTTCAAGAAGGGTGACGTAAACCTGAGCAGAATCGCTGGACTTTAAAGGATCTCAGTGTCCTTATTTCAGCATCAGACGCCAAGAGTGGTTTAGACGTTCATCGATTATTCATGAACCGTTATCAATCATCTGCCATCTATCATTCTAATACCGCTAAACATTCCATTCCAGTATCTGAACGTTCCAGGGTGTTTGGGACTAAATGGGAAAGGGGCCAGATCCTTTGGATTCCCCTGAGAAGACGAACCACAGCCAATCAGACATTGAATTTGACACCGAGCTGCCCTCTTTATTTTAGACCTCTCATGATTATGAGGTGGCCGTGATGGTGGAGACCCGTCTTAATTACGGCGTCTGCAAAGACACATTAGTCTAACATGTCCAAACGTCTCCTGTTCTCCGTCTCACACCTTTGTACTTGGTGCATCGTCTCTCTCTCTCTCCCTCTTTCTCTCTTCAGAGAGCTGTCACAGCTGCAGCCCACACCTCTGCACTGATGGAAATCCCTAAAAAATACACCTCAAAAATACAAGACTCTGACGATATCCAACGTTAACTTTTGCCGATATTGTCCAAACGCTTAATCGTGCAATACCAATATCGACTTATACCAATACGTGCAGCCCTTTGCCCCCCAAAACTGAGGTAAACATCTCAGAACCCTATGTGGGATTCCATCAATTTTGTCAAAACCCAGACATCCTGTTGTCAGATTGTCATTATCGCAAGAAAATCCGATATTGCACCGATATCACGTCCTGGTGCCAATATCGGACAATAATATCGGTAATTATCGGACATCCCTTCAAAACACCAACTGAGACATCCTCCAAAATCCACATACCCCCAGTGGAGAGAGCCTTACACCGTGTGAATATCACTTTACACACGTGTCCACACGGTTTCCACACTGCCCTGCCCCCCTTTCCTTCCCAATAATCAACATCATGTGGACTACATGGGGTCGAGCACGTACCTTTACGAACGTAAACAGATCCGACTGAAGAAATATCCCAAAGTGGACGCTCGCTTGTCAGGTTCGATCGTGGAGCTGAATTCACGAAATAACAAATGTCACATTTGGGAGAGAGCGACGTGCGCAGTGCGATCCCCCGCTCTCCATCCACACAGACTGGGACGCGTTCAGAGCCGAGGATCCCTCCTGCTCCAGGTCTCAAACCGGAGGAACCCGGTCATGCAACCCGTGTCCGAGCTCTGGAGTCGTGGGCATGAATCCTGGGTTCTGGTCCCGATGAGACCAGACAGGACCCGAGACACTGAGGTGTCTGTAAGAGAGGGCTTCTTGATGGGTTTTTTTTTCCTCTTAAATCCTTTGTTCAGCGGTGCGCATCTTTGCTCCTCACTGCGCCAGATGCAGCGCAGTCGCGGGAAAAAAAGGCGCAGAAAAGACCCAATTCAGTGAAACTGCGCGAAAACACGGCCGCAAACACGAGCGCTGAGGAAGGAGGGTTGTGTGTTCGAATGTCCGACCGCTGCTCCTGACTGAGGGCATCACCAGAGAGTGCGCTCCCGATGGTAATGGTAAAACCCTGTCTGCGCACATGCACGCTCACACACTGAGAGGGGGAGAGAGAGAGGGAAGGAGGGAGGCAGAGAGAGAGAGAGAGAGAGGAGATAGGTCCCACTGGTCTCTCTCCCTTTAACTGCTGCTCTCATATAAATTAATTTTTATCTGACGTGAGGGGGAAACCACTTTGCGCACGCCCATCGAAACGCACAGACACGCGCACAGACACGCGCACACAGCCATAGGTCAGTGCAGTGCAGATTTATTCATCACATGCTGTTTGTTAGTCTGACTATATTTATAAAAATTCTTGAAATAAGTCAGGGGAAAAAATAAATAATCCAATATAGTCACCCAACAAAATTGAGATCGATTTCCGGTTGATTCTTTCAGAATAAAACAAAACACAGTAACGGACGGCACGTCTTGAAAACATTACATAATAACAATTTTAAGGTTAATTAAAACTTATATAACATAATAGGGCAAAATAAAAAAATCAAATAAACTACACATACGACACCTGTTTCCATACATATATATTAGGCAGCTTAATGTAGTAAATTTTAGAGACTCCACCATATGTGTCAAACTCGAGGTGCGGGGACCAAATGCGGCCGTCAATTCATTCATCTTTGTAGCACAGCTTCTTAACCTAAAAAGTGTTGGAATATTTATTTCTTAAAAAATACTACAAACAAAGAAACACAAAATTAATATACACATATTAAAGTAGTTAGCATCCATACAATCCTATAGTTAGCCATCCCTTCAGAAGAAGTATTGTTGATGTGGTCCATATGTAAAAATGAGTTTGACGCCACTCATCTACAAACGCATAAATATAATACTTCAATTTGTGATTAATACATTTATACACACATATTCTCACACTTCTGTTTGCACTCATTCTCTTACTAACCAAAAAATTGTATACTATATTTAAAACACAATACATGTTTACTCTTAAATCATAATTTGGTTTACAGTAGCCAGTTCTTGGCATCTGACTCTTATTTTGAAAAGACTACACTCTCCTGGGGTTTCTTTTTCCGTTTTTCTCAGTACGTTGACACTGCTACAGTCCTCGGTGATGCTTATTATTTCTGCCTCTGGTCACATGCCTGTCGCCTCAGCTGCTCCAGTCCATCTAACAGGGAGGTTCTCACACAGCACACAAACTAAACCTCCTTCCCTCCTCCCTTTGACCTCCGCCCCTCTCCTGCTCCTCCTCCTTCCCTGCCCTGTAATCCCTGCTGTGAGCTGATGGAGGTCATGTATGGCGGTGTTGTCATGGTTTCCTGAAGACACATTTTTCACTACAGTGTCACACACACAGCGGCAGCAGCAGCAGAGAAGGCCGCCGGCCGCCATGACACACGTGAGCCAGGTTTACTGCTGATGTAACAACTTCAAGATGATGAGGAGCAGCAACTAATGCTCACCATACTAATGACTGGTGTTTTTTAAGGTTATTTATTTAGTTAATGCAGCATTTGAGGGGTTGAATTTGTTGAATTACTTGCAGTATGTGTAGTAAATTATGTATTAGATATTTTTCCACTTTGAGATTGCTGTATTAAACCAACATTTTGGTAAAATACATTTCAGATCTGATCCTCTGATTTGAAACCTCTCAGTTCAGTTGTTCCTTCTTCAGGGAGTCACAGCGAGTCAACGATTTCCATCTCCCTATGTCCTCTGTGTCTTCTACTCTAACTCCAACTACCTCCATGTCCTCCCTCACTGCATCCATCAATCTCCTCTTGTATAAGAGACAGCCATCTCTGAGATGATTCTTCTACCAATGTATCCACTGTCCCTCCTCTGAACATGTCCAAACCACCTCAATCTGTCTTCTCTAGCTTTTTCCAAACCTTCCTGTCTGTGTTGTCCCTTTAATCACCTCGTTCATGATCCTGTCCATCCTGGTCTCTCCTAAAGAGAATCTCAACATCTTTAACTCCTCCACCTCCACCTCCAGCTCCTGTCTTCTGACTATTGGTAGTGTAATATTTAAAACAAATGTCAAACTCAAGGCCTGTGGGCCAAATGTAGCTCATTGAGCCTGTTTTAAAAGCATTTTCCTGATAATAAAGTTCTTGCTGCTGTATTTTTAGCCCTTATCTACTTTAAAATGTTTTCTTAATTACACAATAATGCACAAAATTTGAAAAAAAAACCCGATTGATTTCAGAAACATTAATTCGTATATACATTTACTCAGTTTTCAAAGGAACTGTTTTGCTCTTTCCACTGGTGAAAATTACTTTGAAACCTTTCAGTTGCCAGTTCCCAGGGGCAGCAGTCTCAATGACTGCCACCCAAATCACACTTCTCCACACTATAAGCCTCCCGGTGGGTGGTGAGCCCCCTGGAACTAATGTGGGCCGGGACGGTGCTATGATCAGAGCACCTCAGTGGTAACCTGGCAGCTGGTGGATTAGAACCTGAAGCTCTGTGGACCCAAGTTCTTTACCCGCTAGGCCACAACTTTTTCCATGTAATTTTTTCAATTTAATATTTTTTTGCAACAATCTTTTTTAACACTCTTTGCAAATGTATTCACTCATCAGATAAAAAGCAAAAATCAGCAAAATAACATAAAAAAACTTTTTTTGGGGGGGGTGGGGAGTGGGTTAAAGTGTTTCATGAGGCATCTTGATATTATTTTTTTTTTTTTAGAAAATGTTTCACCACTCATCCCCAAAAATATTCTTAGAGAGCAACTGGTCACAGGTTTCTTGAAGATGTATCACCCCTCATCCATGAAGCTTCTTCTGAAATGTCTTCAAAAAACCCACTGCGCCCAATTGCCCTGGTAGTAGCCATTTTAGGATTAAATGACCTGGAGGACAGAGAACCTACACATGTGAGACATTTCTCCTTCTCATCCAAGAGGCTTCTCCAGTTCACATAAACTGAAGGAGCGAACAAACCATTTCACATAAATTTTGATGCGACACTTAAGCGGTCGTGGCACCGCCCCAACATCAAGGAGACACAGGAACCAAGAACCACCCACATTCTGTTCCTTGTCGCCTCCTTAGCTCCTCTCTTTTCACATACGCACATAACACATATAAATGCATGCAGAGAGAGAGGACACGCAGGCTGAGGGGAGGGCAGCGGGGAGGCGGATCATATGGAGTGGCAGCTGAGGATGTCGGACTAATCTGACAGGTGCAAGCTGTGAGAGTGACAGCATGGGAATAGGAGAAGAGGAGGAGGGAGAGTAAGAGGGGGAGGAGATGGTCATTGCTTAAAAACAGGGGGAGTGATCAGATTAGTGGGCCTCTCACCTTATCCCACTCAGACTCCCTATAAATCAAAACAAACCCGCTCTCCAGCCCCCCCGCCCGCCCGCCGTCTGCATTAGCCGTGAAAATGCGCAGAGGACGGAAAATGACTTTGGTTCTACGCAGTTAATCACAATAAACTGATAATGGAGAACATGCCTGAGTAAAAGCTCTCATCAGGATAATTGAGCAATCAAGAGAATTTATTGTGCTGTTTCCGTTGTATTAGCAAAGTGAGGCGATGAGCGTTGGGGAGATAGAGAAGATCATTTACGTCGTGGAATCGGAGCGGCTCATTTTAAGGAATTTAATTGGATTATTTCCGCGGGAACACAGATTTCCTCGCAGCATGGAGGTCCAAAGTGCGTAAAGGGGGATGAGGGTGATGTAATTTAATATCACTTTCCTCAAAACTATCACTACAGCTTTCTCTCACTTCCATCCACCTCAAGCTCAAAATACCAGCTGAGTGTCCATGAGCTCACAGCTTCAGATCAGGTGTCTGGACAGTCAACAAGTCTACGGCTGTACTGTAAATAAGTCCACAACTGACAAACTAACCTTCACAGATGACAAATGGGTTGTGAGAGACTGTAAACTGGTAAATAATGTTGATGACAAGGTTTATCCAAAAGATTTGAGAGGAATTCCACGAAGACCATCCAACAACCTAGCAACATTGAAACAATACTTTGAGTTACATACTCGCATACTTTTCTCGATATTCTCAAGATAACTTTTCCAATGATTTGGATTAATTACGGAAAAAAACAGCTGTGAGTTCAACCAATATGTTGATTTTACGCAATAAATCGTGAATCTCAATAGAGCATTGTTTCCCAAAGATTGTGTCGCGACCACGTAGCATTGGTGGCCTAGCGCTTAAGGCGCTTACCAATCGAAGTCTGCTTAGGTTAGTAGGTATATTGTTGTTGACCCCCCGCAAAAAAACCTCTGCCGACCCACTGGAGTGTTGCAACCCATTGTCCACCCAAGCAGACTTGGGTCTTTAGGTTCTAATCTAGCGCATCACCCTCTTCACAGCGTGGCGCAGTGTGATTTGGGTTTCATTCGTGGAGACCCCGGAAACAGATAAGAGGATAAAGATGAAAGAATGAATGCAAGAGGTTTTTGGGGTCAACAATAATTTACCACCTTAGTCTTTAACAATGGTCAGTGGTTTTTAGGAATAATGGCTATTAGATAGATAGATAGATAGATAGATAGATAGATAAGTAGGTAGGTAGGTAGGTAGGTAGGTAGGTAGGAAGGTAGGTAATTTCCCGTATTCCCAATTTCCCGTAATTTCAATGATTTAGGAATAATGGCTATTGACTTGTTCGTGACCCCAAAAAAGGCCTGAAAATAACACGTCACATCCGATTTCCAACCTGTTTACTTTAAACAACGACAACAACAACAACAACAACAAAACAAAAACTCTTATCACTCACTTGATGTTCAGCCCACAGCAGCCAGTTCAGGATTCCTGCTTCAGTATTTATGGACAGTGACAGGACAAGGGTGGATCAGTGCGATCATGTGTGTGAGTCTGACTCACTGACGACTACAGCCGCACAGACAGGCGGTAGACTAACTTTAGCTCTGCCTGCTGTGTTATTGTCTTTTAATGAGTCAAGTGTCATGCGGTGACAGGGACGTGAGGGTCTGTCATGTTTCCTCCTGGTTCATAAAGTTAATGTGTTGTTGTCGTCGGTCCCATGTCATGTCCTTCTTTTGACGTTCCTTCTATTCTCCATTGGAGATTCTACATATGTGTCGAAACACAAGGGAGACTGACGTACAGGCTGCAAACTACAATCTGCTCCCAGACAGAAACGACTCCAGAAGTGACTTCACAGGATGTATTGACTATGACAGGATGCAGGTGCCCAAAATTAGCAGGAAGAGGGTCTAATTTTACAGAGTAGCAACTCCCACCGTGGAAAACAAGTGCAGCGCAGGCAGGAGGTGAGGTGTGATCTCGGTGTTGTTTGCGGAGTGGGCTTACAAAGGATTACTGGGGAGAAGCCAGTGGAATTTCTGGAAAATAAACAAGCATCTGCCTCATCTTTAGTCGTGTTTATTTTTGAACACATGTGTTAGACAGTTACGTAATCACGCTGTGCAAACTGTAGCATTGTTAATATGAAGTGGAAGTTCCCATATCCCTCTGCCAAAGTACAACATCAGGAATAGTGTTGTTAGACTTGTTTTACAAATTTAAGGGTCAATGAAAACTTATCACCTTTTATGGTTCCTGTCAGTGGTTTTAATCTCAACACAAAGGAAAAAATGGGCAGATCTGTCTGTCTGTTTGTCTGTCTGTCTGTCTCTCTGTCTTTAAATCGTCTGTCTGTCTGTCCGTCCATCCAGCCGCCTTTCTGTCTTTCTGTCTCTCTGTCATCTATCTATCTATCTATCTATCTATCTATCTATCTATCTATCTATCTATCTATCTATCTATCTGTCTGTCTGTCTGTCTGTCTGTCTGTCTGTCCATCCGCCTTTCTGTCTTTCTGTCTCTCTGTCATCTATCTATCTATCTATCTATCTAGCTATCGTCCGTCTGCCTGTCTCTCAGTCACCTATCTATCTGTCTGCCTGTCTGTCTGTCTGTCTCTCAGTCATCTATCTATCTGTCTGTCTGTCTGTCTGTCTGCCTGTCTGCCTGTCTGTCTCTCAGTCATCTATCTATCTATCTGTCTGTCTGTCTGTCTGTCTGTCTGTCTGTCTGTCCATCTGCCTTTCTGTCTTTCTGTCTTTCTGTCTCTCTGTCATCTATCTATCTATCTATCTATCTATCTATCTATCTATCTATCTATCTATCTATCTATCTATCTATCTATCTATCTATCGTCCGTCTGCCTGTCTCTCAGTCATCTATCTATCTGTCTGCCTGTCTGTCTGCCTGTCTCTCAGTCATCTATCTATCTATCTGTCTGTCTGTCTGTCTGTCTATTCTCACCATTTCTCAACCTTTGAGAGCGTAACCTCAGAATCACAGTCTCTCCCTGTGATGATTCGTTGTGATGACATAGGCCCCTCCCCTCAGTGGACTCATTGTAGAGCCATCCTATCTATTCAGTCCATAATCTCCAAACTGGACTGGTCCAGATACTGAACAATCAAAAGTCACGAGCTTTCAATCTGGAATACCCAGTAACAGAGACGATTGATGTTACACACAACCTCAATGTAACATATATTATAATATACACATATACTCAGAGAGGGGGTTTATCAGGACCCTTCACACACACCGCCCCATGAAGCTCACCAGACTTTGTTTTCCTTCACTGAGCCTCTCCGTCAGTTCCTCCACCATCTCAATGGCCTCAACAGGATTTACCCCCCATCTAGGTCGAGGTGAGGTCAGTGGAATAAAGGCAGCTCCAGAATTTACCTTCCTCCTCCTCCTCCTCCTCCTCCTTCTCCAAGCAGTCACTACCGTCACATGGTGAAAGGGTCATTGTTTTATAAGCCTGTCTCCAACCTTAGAGGACCTGGCTGTGGTCAGAGGTAAGAGTAGAAAGGGTTTCTGTTTTTTATCAACCAGCCACAAATGTCACCCAAACAGAGATTAGGTTTATCTACAACGGCCAGCAGAGATCGTCCAAGGTCCTAATCTGGTTCAACCTCTTAAAGGGGTTTTATTGGGTCATTTCTTACAGTTCTTACCAGCAGACTTTTCTGCAAATAACCAATAAGAAACAGTTCTTACAGGGAACCCAGCAATGGTTAGATAGTCATGCTTATATCTACTTTATCAGTAAGATAAGTAGCAATGGATACTTTAGAACAGGGGTATCAAACTTGTGGCCCGTGGACCATTTATGGCACGTGGAATGATATTTTGTGGCCCCTGACTTGATATGAAGTTCATAGAGGTGTTGAGGTGTGATGTCCTAGTAAGTACACGGAAACAGAATAGTGCTCCACATTTGTCCAAATCCTATAGTTATAGTTTATGGTATAGGCGTAGCCACGGGTGGGCCGGGGTGGGCCTGGACCCACCCACTTGTCAGTCAGGCCCACCCCATCCAATGAGAGGGCTGAACACGTCAATCTAAGCATGTTACATCTGTGTACCTGAAGCGCTTGCATCGTCATAACGAGGGATGATGTTCATTATCAAACTTAGGCTATGATACTTTGGGGTTGGGCCCCACCTGATTTTTTCAGGGCCCACTCATTTTATGGGTTCTGGCTACGCCCCTGGTTGAAGGCAAGCAAGCTGAAACTCAGTTCCCTCCTTCACGTACACCAGCAAGTAGATGCTATGCCGACGCTTTGAGGCTAGGTACCAGAACTCCTCAAGAAGAGTCTTGGACAAGATAGGAAATGTCTTCAAAAAAAACCTACTCTATGTCCAATCGCCTGTACGGCTTAAAATATTTGAATTACTGAGAACCTAAACAAGTTTTCTCCACCTCTTGTCTAATCATTAGTTTCAGTTTCTAGTCCTTGACTCCTCAAAAGGAAGGTGCTCTGGAGGTAAAGCAGGGTGGAGCAGGGTGGAGAGGAAACGTGGGTCTATTTTATTGTAGATTCCAGAGATTCTGGTCTACTTGACTTGTGTTTCAGACAGCAGAGGTCCCAAACCTAGAGTAGCATTTGATTAGCGCAGAGTGAAAGCCATTTGACACTGAGTGCCTTCTCTTCCATCTGTAATGACTTTGCTTATGTGTCTGAGGCCTTTTTCATTCAAGTCTAATAAAAACAGGATCCATCAATCTGTCCACACTGTAACTAAACTCCCTTTTGGTTCAGAAACACAAAATCCCAGGTCTCCTCAACTGTTTCTGCAGTTCATCTACGAACCAGGTTCCTGTCCTCATCCCTTCACTGCAGCCTTTTGTTTCTCCATCCTCTCACTCCCACCCTGTTTCCTGTCCTCGTCTGATTGGTTTCCTCTCTGCATCTGGGTCCTGCGTTTACGTCACTGTGTAATAAACTCTGATATTGTGACAATATTTGGAGCGAAACTCTGCTCGCAGAAGATGAATCTGATGTTTAGCTGAACTTGTTTGGAGTGTCGCTGCATGCGCAAGCTCCGGCATATAAATGGAGCTGGCAGGAGCAGACTCAGGAAGGAAGGAGCTCCACACAAATTAATCTCCACTGGACGGCCCAGTAAAGGAGCACAGCCATTTTTGGGAGCAAAGAGCCATCTCCTAGGCGAGCACCATGGCAACAGCTAACGTGGGCCCCAGCCTTTAGAGCTGTCCTTTTCAAGCGCCTGATCAAAAGTGGCAGTCCAGGTTTTTTGTTGTTCCGTGGCGTCTCTCACTCTCTCTCTCTCTCAGGCCTATTCTTCCACCTCTCCTTTTTTCTCTCCCTGCATGACATGGTCCCGGCCTGGTTGGGCACAGAGGCTGTGAGAAGACTGCAAAGGGCAAGTGTCTGTGGGAAAATGTTGCCAGACAACACGGGGCTATGTGACCCTGCAGGCAGGGCAGGCAAATAACTCCTGTGTGGGACAAACCAAGAATATACAACTAGTTTACATAACTAGTGTAGAGATGGCAAAAATAAACCTTAATTAGCATATGGGAGTTTTGGAGACAAGACTGGAGGAAAGTCTTTCTGAACGCAGTGAACGCCTGACGAATCATTTTTAAGACTGCACTCTTCGTTTCCTTTAGGCTTGTCCCTTTTTTCAGCGAGTCAACAATTTCTTCAATATCTTCAACTCCAACTACCTACACGTCCTTCCTCACTGCATCCGTCAATCTCCTCTTTGTCTCCTACCTGGTAGCTCCATCTCTAGGATCATCCTTCTACCAGTGTATCCACTGTCCCTTCTCTGAACATGTCCAAAACATTTCAATCTGTCTTCTCCAGCTTTTTCTCCAAACCTTCCTGTCTGTATTGTCCTTCTAAAGACCTCATTCCTGAAAATCGCTTGGGACTAGCACTAAAAAACACTGACTTGTGCTCCCTAGTGGCTGTTTTTTTATGACCGGTTTTATGACCACACTCTCTTTTTCTACTTATTTTCACTTTTAATATATATCTTTCTACCCAATTTCAAGTACAGATCACTGGATGGTAATACAGACTGGGTGGTGTTTGTGGTTACGCTTGGTTTCTTGTTTTTTCTTTAAGGTTACTTGGTTTGAAGAGTCAAGATTATTGAAGATCAATTTCTTCAAAAGCTATAATGAAGTGCAGGTAAACACCTTGAGGGTCGTGGGATCAATTCCAGACTCACATCTCAGCTGTCAGTCAGAAAATGCAAATCCAGACCAAATTTAATATTTATATCACTGGCAAAGACAATTTTTTTCTTGAAATATTTTGGTAAACTGTCTTCATTAGCATCAAGTTGAATTAAATTTCTGACCCAAGATTAGTACAGACTGCAGACGTAAAAAACACACTTCCATCAGGTACGTTGTTGTGTTTTTATTACATTCAGACAACAGCAATAATGACTGTAACATAAAGCAGTCGTTACAGTAGCCACTAATACCGTAATATACCATCACTTTACCGGTTAGTGCGAAATATTTCCCATCATCCATGTCTTTCTTCCTGCTGCAGTTGACGCTCAACTACCTGTTGTGTTGATAGGGAGACACCTAGTGGACAAATGAGTGGAAGCAAGCAGTGGAAGCAATTGATTAGAATGAGAACATGTTTATATACATTTTAAACACGTGACCAACGGCCAAGGTGTCATTTCTTTCTGATTGGCCCATTTGGATTGAGAAATAATGCTGTGCCATTGGTCGAATCAATGGACGGATATTATCACCACACAAAAAAATAGAGAAATAGCTGACAATATGGAGTAGCTGCAGAATTACCTCCATCACCCAACACCCTGACTGCTCCACACTAACGGGAGTTCATGAAGGACTGCAGCCAGGCCTGGTATCGAGAAACCTTCTGGAAAATGTAACCTTTGCTGCAGTCGGAGTCCAGCGGTTGGCTGACCACTCCGGTCAGGAAGAACACCTCCCTGTACAGGGTGAGCAGGGGGCTGCCGGAGCCCATGTTGCAGTCGGCGTTGGCTCGAGGAAGGGTGCAGCCCATTTTATTGGTCAGCAGGTTGGGGTGAGTCTCCAGACACTGGGGTAGTTTGTTGTACATCAGTTGGTTAATGTTGAGAACGGTGGTGAAGGCGGGGGTGTCTTTGCTCTCCTTCCACCCGGTGATCACGGCAGGGAGGTCTCCAGCCATCAGGACTTTCTCTGCGAAGTCTTTCTCCGGCAGACAGGCGGGTATGACGTTTCTCTTGAAGACGATGCGGTCGCGGAGCTCCAGCACGGCCAGGTCGTTTTCAGGACGGTTTTCAACGTAACGCGGGTGGACGTGGATCTGTTTGACATAAACAGTCTGCTCGTCTTGCTCGTAGTTGGTGCTGCGTTTGCCTGAAACAATTGAAAAAGTGTCGTTTGATTCTTCTTTTTCTACTTTTCTCGCTATCCCAAGTGTTAGCTGTGTTCTGTGCACTCACCCACTCCCACTTGGAAGTTAGGATACTTCTTCGCACACTTAGCTGAAGTCAGGACCAGGTTCTCCTTCAAAATGACACCACTGCAGAACCCTGCTGACTCGGCGCTCTTCAGTAGAGCCTGTATCCAGCACAATGAAGGTGATTAAAATTCTGATAAGGTCACCGTCTGTAATCAGTCCATGTAAGACATCCTACCTGCCAGGGACACTCTGTGGTCGTAGAGTCCTGTCCCTCGAAGTTGTTGCGAGCGATGGTGTCCATTCTGCTGTTCCAGCGGCTCAGACTATTCACTTTGCCACAAGGGTAAGTGACTAAAAAGAACGGTAACAATGACAATTGTTAAAATTTCTGTAGCAGAAATAACATTTTCTTTACTATGGATCAACTGAATCCAGGAATTAAGCCAGCCACTAGGGGGCACAAGTCAGTTTTTTTTGGTGCAGGCCCCAAGCTTGTGAGGGATGGCCAAAACAAAGAAATTTAGATTTTCTGTGGCAACCCCTGAAAAAGGGACAAGTCAAAAGAAGAAGAATTGATTCCAGTAGTTCCTACAACTTCTCATCAGCGCCCCCGTTTGGTAAATAGAAGTATTGTCAAGCCCTCATTCCAAAGTCCACACATTTAACTTTTAAAAAAACACCAAAATCACTTTAGTTCAGCAGAGAGCAAGCAAAGAAAATAACATATTATAAATATTTGTTTTTCTTTGTGGGATGGTACTTATAATTATTAAACAAGATTTATTAATATAATTTGTAAGTAACAGCACCTAGTACATTCTTCATACTCTTGTTTTTTACTTTTACACTGAAATATACTGTTTTTTCTGTAACCACAGGTGCCCTAAAAACCTGGAATTTTCTCATTAATCAACAATGATCCCTATAATGTGGTCAGGGGCCTCAAAAGACCAATACAATACTATATATTGACTATTTCCTGTTGCTTAATGTGCCTTATAATCCAAAAAATACATAAATGGAATCCAGTTTGAGCCAATTGCACATCTTTGTTTTTAATCGGCAAAACAACATAGTGTGGAGTCAACTTCCTTGTCCACCTAAGAGCAGGTATGACAGTCCTATCTTTAATATCTTAAAGAATATTATACATTATGTCTTTGGTGTCTGAGGTGAAATCGAAAAGTGAAATATTTTGTGGACAGACGAACCTGCAGGTTCGCACTTCTTCTTGTCCTTTTTCTCGAGTTTCCATCCACGTGCGCAGGAGCACTCGTAGGACGTGTAGCCTGGTTTACAGAACTGAGAGCAGCCCTTGTTTTTTTCCAGGGTGCACAATGTTTGGTCTGCATCACAAAAACAAAAAACAGTTTTCAGCGCAAACATCAGAATGACTCGGCAGCTATAATCCCAAGCAAAAGCCCCATGTCCTTCTCACCACTTTCACAGTGCACTCCCGTGAAACCCGACTTGCAGACGCAATCGTAGCCTCCCACGCTGTCCGAGCACATGGCTCCGTTCTTGCACGGCTTCTCCGCACACTGGTCTCCGTCTAAACACAGACGGTGAGTCTGAGAAGATCTAATGCCGAACTAATGACTTTGCCCACGATGGAAAATCATTTTATAGCAGCACTTACCGACATAGACTGACCAGAAAATGTCCTGCAGGCAACAACAGGTGGAGTCAGTGCACAGGCGGAGGCGAAACGACACTTCAAAGAAGTAAACAAACAACTCACCGTATGATATGTGTCCGGGTAGAACCTTCGGGCTTCTTCATAGGTGCAAACCTTCTCCATGCAGGCCTGCTCCAGGTTGGAAGCCTGACCAGCGACACTCCTCTTCTGAAGGGAGATCACGGTGTTTGCCTGCTCCTTGTCCACAAAAACTTAAAAAAAAATAAATCTCAATTATAGACAGCAGACAGAAGTTCAACATGCTGCTGAAAAATATGTTTTTTGTCAATTTTGTGAATCATTTAATGCATTATCTTCTTCTTTTCCTTTCTGCTCGTCCATTTTTCAGGGGTCTCCTACCTGGTAGCTCTATCTCTAGGATCATTCTTCTACCAATGTGTCCACTGTCCCTCCTCTGTCCAAACCATCTCAATCTGTCTTCTCTAGCTTTTTCTCCAAACCTTCCTGTCTGTGTTGTCCCTCTAATCACCTCATTTCTGATCCTGTCCATCCTTGTCTCTCCTAACCACCTCCAGCTCTGTCTCCTGTCTTCTACCTATTCCTAGTGTCTCTAATCCATCCATCATGGCTGGTCTCACCACCGTCCTGTAAACCTGTCCCTTCACCTTAGCCGACTCTCTTCTATCACAGATCACTCCTGACTCTTTTCTCCAGTTGTTCCATCCTGCCTGTACTATATTCTTCTGAATTCTTCTATTATTTCTACCAAGTTTTTCTTTAAACAATATTAGTCTTTACGTTTCTACTTGGAGATAAACTGTTGTATTTGTGCTGTATTCCATTGAATCCCATGTCAAATGTAAAAATAATTGGAAAAATGACAAGTATTTTCAGTTCTTTCCTAGACTATAATATGCAGCATTACATTGTACATGAAAAATATCTTCTTTAGAAGACAGCCAATCATCTCCTGCTTCTTATTCCTCTCGTGTTTCAAAGTAGGACAGAGGCTGAAATGTCACCGTCTGAATCCTGTCAACTTGACCTGCTCCAACTCCTCACGTGCACTCCCCCCCTCTGTGTGTGTGTCTGTGTGTCTCTGTGTGTGTGTCTGCCTCCTCTCACCTGTCTGTGGCATCTGAATTGCAGCCACGAGCCCAGCCAACAGACACAGCAGAGCAGTGGAGGTGATGGAGGAGCCCATGGTGACACTGAAGTATGACCCAGATCTGAGTCAAGTGGCCTGTGCAGCAGGGATGATTGAGAACTCCTGGAAAAATAATTTGGATTTTTTTTAAGAGAAGATTATAAAAACCGAGGGGAAAAAATATAATCAAAAATACCTAGAAAGTATTCCTGAAAATGAGGTCAGTGGAGGTAATTTACTCGGCTCACTTTGACTTAATAAAAAAATAAAGTCAATGTATAAGGGTCAGCCTATGAAAAACAAACTCTTTCAGGTTAGTGGCCCAAAATGAAGTTTATTAGTCTGCAAAATGGGACAAAGAACTGACTAGTATACTTCGATTAGAGTAGACCAGTCCCAGGCAAAATAAGGCCTGCGGCCGGATGCGGCTCGTTTGTCCTTTTAATCAGGCCTGCCAAACTTGTCCAAATTATACTATTAATTTATATTAACATTATCCTTCTGCCTTTTCCATGGAAACCCCCATAGTGCAGGAAAAGCTGAATGCATAGTAGCATTTTTTCGTGAATTTTCTTGTCACTTTTCTTAGTCAAACAAATAATACATTTCTCTGATCTTGACCTCAAATTTTAGTACCCACTGTGAGTTAGACCAGTGGTTCTCAACTGGTGGGTCCCGAACCAAAAGTCGGTTGCAAACCAGGTCTGAATGGGTAGCTAACAGCAGACAGCTGATTGAAAATCTAAATAATGTGAATCAGTTGTTGAGCTTGTGTTTTATTTGAGAAATTCTATTATTTTGAAAGGCACACTCTGTTGAATAAAATAAATATGCTAAAAAAAAGTGATTTCACAAAGGTTTTTTGTTCTTTGCTCTTCTGGTTTGCACAAACAACGTTTTTAATCGATATTTTCTATGTTGTTATGAATATCAACGGTAAAGTACTGTAAACAGGAGTGTAAACCTTTTCTGCGTGAAAGGGTTTAATCTGGCAACCCTGAGTATATTACATAAACCACTGATATATAAGAAAACACAATTATTATATCAAGAGTCTTAATGGCAGCTCAGTCTGATTGGTGTTGAGGACTGAGCATCCTTGGGCCGGACACACCCTGGTTGTTGACGTTTGTTTCTTCAGTTAATTGTAACCGAACGTAACCTGCCTCTTATATAACCGACCAAATTGTTCGGTTAGCGTTTAACGGTTTCTACAACACTGTACACAGGCCAGTTTGGACCTTTGTAGGTTTTATGCTAAAAGAACATGGAGTCCATGAAGGCTGCAGAGCTAAATGGACGCGCAGCTAACAATACGGACAAGGAGCCGTGTCCAGTTCGACTCAACAACAACCGACCACAACAACAGCCCTCCTGCCAGGACTGTTGTATTTTCCTACCGCTTTAGGGACTCACAGTCCCGGCCTGCTCCCCTTTCCTGCTTCCGCTTCTCCCGCTTGGAATAGTCGGGCCTGTGGAGTCACTATAACGGATGTTAGTGATGGTAGTGATGTGATGGTGAGGCTCCTGCTGTGTTTACTGCTGTCCACGGATGTAGTTACTACATTTTGCCAACAGAGGGAGAAATTAGACAGCGCAAGATCCGGTTTTTCTTATTTTGGAAAAGCTTCCTGTTAGGTCAAACGTATACAGAGTAATATATATCAGATTTAAGACTTTCTAGTAAAGCTTGACAAACATAACATCATATTCAACAAATATAAATATTTTTTAACAAATATTACCACTATGCAATTTCATTAAAATATGAATAATATAATGATATTATTATTGATAATAATAATAAAAATATATATATTTTTGATTTTGTCAAATACTGACAGATGAGAGGCCTCATTTAAAATGTTTTTGTCATTTAAAAAAAAAAATCAGACAATACTGGCTTAAAATCTTAATATAATTGTGATAGTTCTGAATGAAATTTGTGTTAGATGGTCTCCTCGCCCGATTTTCTCACCAAAGTCTGAAAAAGTATGTCATCATGTCTTACAGGAGATGATTACTACTGCTGCTTTTTGCTTCTTGTGGATATGGTGTTTGAAATCGTTCACAGCCATTCATGTTTTTCGACCTATTTTCCTGCACAAATATTGAATACAAACAAGTACTTACAACTGGTAAACAAGAAGTCCAGCCTGTGAAGATTTCTGACCATCTCTGCTCGTTCCCTCATCAGTGTGTTTGCAGCCAAAAAGGTCTTATTGCACATTGATCAAACAAAGTAGAACGCTATCATCTCTGATCAATAACAGAAGCCTCACAGCAAACAAACACTCACAATCTGGAAAACGGCCAATCAGCAGAGCGGGTCTCAACGGCACGTAAGCTGGCAGAGGACAGATGAGCAAAAGAAAAAAAAAAAAAAAATCAAAGTGGACAAAAAGGATTAGATGGAAAGTGTTGACAAACTGGACGCAGGGCTGCTGTAAATCGTTTTGGCAGAAGTTGTGAAGAAGAAATACCAAAAAGTACAAAATCAATAACATTTGCAATGGAAATGTGAAAGGATGTGAATGCTTGGAAGAAAATGGTCCCAGCATGCAAAGTAGCATGGGTCAATGGGTGTAAAAGTTTCCAGTTGGAGAGGTTATTAAACTCCGTAATGAGAGGACGTGAATATAGGCCATCAGAGCTGCAGCCGTTGGAAGCCAAACTCTCCTCAGTGGCCTTATTCAATAGATTTGTTTGTGAGAACAATGTAATTTGCAGCCAGGGCCTCAGGGCTTCAGTCTCAGCTGCAGCCGCGTTAACTGTCTCCATTTCCCAAGTCTAATGACAGGGGTCTTATGAGAACTTTCTCAGCTCAGCTGGTCTCCGGTGCTGGACGAGAGCGTGAGCTTGGCTGCCCGGTCTAGAGAGACCCACACCAGGGCTGTGACCGTGGAGGAGAAGCCTGCCCCGACCTGCACAGCCATCAGTTATTATGGATGTGTAAAATTTATCGCCTGAGATAAATTGGTCGTTGATTGTGTGACGTGAGGTCAAATTCAAGTACATGCACGTGTTACCGCGTGTGTCTCCATGTAGTGTTGTATTAGTGAGTCCACTGAACTGGGACTTGAACCGATGGAGTTATAACCTGGAGGTCGTCTGACCCAGATTGTCTTTGTTGCCTTGGTAAATATTCTATTTTCCGGAGTATAAGTCACTCATCTTTTTTCATACTTCGGGTTTGGGAGTTATACTCAGGTGCTATTTGACAGCCACTAGAGGGCACTGGCACAACTTACTTACATAACCTGGAGCGTTTTATATACAATTTTTTAAAATTCCTCTTCCTTTCTTAAAAATTATATGGCTGATGCAAGCTGTACCCTGCAGGACTTATAGTGTGGAAAGTACGGGGGATACAGTACAGAAACATATTTGTCCTCTGGATTTTACCCATCAACGTAATGGATAGTGAATGCTTTTCAGAGAGTAAAGCAATTTTTTGCTCATGTTTCGTGTTTTTGTATTAATTTTGATTTGTCAGTTTTAAGGGCAAAATACAAACATATTCCTTTCTTCCGACCTGCAGTTGATAATCTACAGTTATTTAATATTCCCCATTAAAAATGACTTGTGGTGTTCCACCCGGCCCTGTATTTGTTCCACTACTGTTTGGTCTCAACATGTATTAAAACCATTCTATTTCTATTTCAATGACCTACATCCTTTATGTCCTTGAACTAGGACAACTCAGAGGAAATACATACATAACAAATTGCACCGTAGAAATATATTGGAATATTGCATCCCAATAGGAAGCATAAATCTAATATAAGCAATGCAATGTTTTGAAACATACCATGAAAACCCATCAATAAGAAAGTTTTGATGAATGCTGTTTGCATGCATGATTCCGCCTCTCACCACATTAGACACAAGCGCGTTGAGTAAATGCTACAAAATAATTAAAAGCCCTTCCATTCCCCCATCTGTCAAAGTAATGTTTTATTCAACGCTTTGTCCCACCTTCTCTTTTCTCGCTCCTTCTTCTCCTGTTCCCCTTTTTCCCCATCTTCCCAATCCTGTCATTATTCCTTGAGCCGTGGCTCGTAATTGGAAGAGAGCTGCAAGGAGAGAGAGCTGCACACGTGTGACCTCGCTGACCTCGCTCCTCTTTCTATCCGGAGTCCAATTTTACAGGTGCACAAAACAAACAGCAGCCCACACAGGAGGCATCCATAATTAATGCCGCCTGGTATTTGACACAATTTCAGACGGATTAAACAGGGGAGAAGGCTAAATACCTGGGAGGAGCCACATTTACCAAAATATATTTATTCCATTTCAAAGTTATTGACGCCTGTGACATCTGGTATGACGTTAGATCTACTGTAGTTTCTGCTGATGTTTTCAGAGCAAACTCAGACAGGTTTCCGAAGGTAAAAACATATAAAGGCTAAGTGCTCCTTCTGAATTATTGAATAGTTATACAACTGCACTACATTTTAAAATGATGTGATGAAGCACAAGCCATGGAGTCGCAGGAAGTTGGGCTATATGTATAATTATGCTGTTAGTATAATAGCTAAAGGGCCACATGTGCCCCAGGAGCCAGAGGTTGGAGATCCTTGGTACAAAACACTTGTTTTCCCTGAATGGTTTCTGTTCCTGATCATTATGTTAATGTGGAACAAATGTTATTCAATTCAATTAGACTTTTATTATGGAGCCTCATGACTGTCTAAACATCGCTATTGTCTGACATTCACTGGTCCAATGCAATTACAAGAGAGATTAAAATGATCCATGGTCTCTCTGTTCAGCGTAATTTACAAGAAGTTATATTTTACCTACAGAAATTTATCATGTTGTTAGCAAGCAAGGGAATTTTATTATTTTTTACAATCAGTAAAAAATAAATTTCTATTCAAATTTACATTGTTGTGTTAGTTTTGATACTTTAGTTGTTAAGTTAATTTCAGTTATGTTCAGCTTATCAGTTTGTTAATCATGGTGGTTCCATAATATAGTGGTTAGAAAGGACTGTCTCGGAAGAAGAGAGTCCTGGGTTCCATTCCCAGAGGAACTGCATGGACGAGAAGAGAGTTAGTCTGCCTCTTGGAGCCGCTTTGGACATAAAAATGTAATTTAGATAGATCTTGTGATAGAACAGTGTCAGCTGAAATGAAGGGAAAGGTTTACAGGACAGTTGTGAGACCAGTCATGATGGATGGATTAGAGACACTAGGAATAGGTAGAAGACAGGAGACAGAGCTGGAGGTGGAGGAGTTAAAGATGCTGAGATTCTCTTTAGGAGACACAAGGATGGACAGGATCAGGAATGAGGTGATTAGAGGGACAACACAGACAGGAAGGCTTGGAGAAAAAACTAGAGAAGACAGATTGAGATGGTTTGGACATGTTCAGAGGAGGGACAGTAGATACACTGGTGGAAGAATGATCCTAGAGATGGAGCTACCAGGTAAGAGACAAAGAGGAGATTGATGGAGGTGGATTGAGTTAGAGTGTGAGACAGGGAAGAGGACAGGGGGAGTCGGAAATTGTTGACTCGCTGTGGCAAACCCTGAAAAAAGGGGACAAGCTGAAAGGAGAAGCAGAAGAAGGAGGGAAGGCAAAAAAGCTCAGAGAGCCACAGGTTGCAGATCCCTGGCAAAAATCCCTGCTTCTTCTCTGGATTTGTTTTGCCTGAATGGATT